>CAKNXH010059146.1:116603-139806 GCA_932178445.1 Andricus quercusramuli
ATCTCGATAGGACAGGGATCCATTTTAGCGAATCCTTCCCAGCCGCTCGGGAATGGATTTAATATAAAGTTCCAAAAGAGAAAAAAATTCCCCTCTGCTAAAAATTGCAAAAAATGAAAGACTTCTCTTGAACATTTTTTGAGGTCGTTGCGAGGTTGAGCCCGGACGCCCTTGATTTATTAAAGCAATTCTTTACCATTTAACTATTGAAAAAGTAACTTACACTCTGAAAGTACTTGCTAGCAGCTAGTTTGTCCATCATACTTAGAAATTTTCGACCAGAAGACTGAGTTGGCCTGAAAAACAAAATCTATATTATAAAAATCTATATTCATCTGATCAAGGCCGTAGCCACGTGGTAGATCAAAATGGTTTGTGGCCCCCCCCCCCCCCACGAAATTCTTGAAGCATATACATAATATTCACATACTTTTCAGAGAGTGCCGCTGCCTATACCCCTCCTGAAATTTTTTTTCTGGCTAGGGCCTTGCATCTGATAATTCTTTATTTCACCTATTAAAAAATGTTTAATACTCACGTGGATTCTCTCGAGATACTAGGCACTGCAAATTGTGCGCTGTCTTCGTCTTCAGTCGAAGTTTCAGGACTATCTTCCACATCACTATCGAACATCGGAGATCGAGCTGGCTTATTTTTTTCCAAGTCCAATACATCGTTGGAGCTCGAATTAGTAGAAATAGAACCCGTTCTCTTCAACTTCATGAGATTTAATTTTGTCTCTATGGTCATGGTTAAACATCCTTCATATGAAATATCCAAATCAAACCATACTCCTCTCTCGTCTAATACAGGTTTCGTTGAGCTGTGAATTATTGGGGCACCCTGTCCAATCACTAATTCAGAAACATGTAAGCTTTCCATGAAGTAGGGAAGTTTTATGTTCGAAAGCTTTCGTTGTATCTTGTCTTGTATGAGGTTTATCGTGCCTGGACACTTATGCATATCAAAGATTAATCGACCTAACAGAGCATTTACCCACACTCCGTCATTTTCTACTGGAGATGGAATGGACTCTAAGGTTGGAGTCGTTTGATTCTGAAATAAAAGATTACAAACTATTGCTTACTGTGAAATATATTTTCTCATAAAAACATTCATGTATCTAAAATAAAGCAAAGCTGCAAGTTTTATTCCTTGAAAAATAAAATCAATAACTAAAATATGTAGGATTATTCCAATAAAAATAAGTTAACTGCATTAAAAAAATGTCGAATTTTTACTTTTTTTTAACTACGCATTATTTCCCTTCGAAAAAATATGACTTCTTCGCAAAGGAAAGAAAATTACTTACCTCTGTGTACCGAGACATGTAAGCAGTGTACGAAATCTCTGGAGGTATTTCAGAAAATATACTTGATGCTGCAGAATGTTTTGTTTCATTCGCAGACGCAATTGGCGAGGAATTTGCAGATAACGTCAACTCCTTTGCAGACGATATCGAACTTCGTTTACTGCCTAAACGTGATGAGAGGGATAATCGTCTAAACCTATAAAAGAATAAATAAAAGCATTACAAATTCGCAAACTACTATCCGACCCTGCAAACTCTGGTTCATTTAGATAAAAATATTATACTAGAATTAGGATTAAAATTTGGAAATATAATGGCCCACCAGTCTTCTTTTTGTCGATCAGTTCTAGCAAAGACAAATATCTTATGCTTTACGTCTTCGATTTCTTCTCGACTATCTTCGAACACGTCTTTGATATCTTTCGATTGAGATAGATCATCATCAGTTTCCTCTTCTTCCATGATAATTTTTTCGTTTTCAGTCTCAGTTTGCTGAGTTTCATCATCCGAAAAATTCATTAGAAGACTACATTCGGTTAAAGCATCTTTGCCAAAAGTGATGCAAATGGGGTACTTCTTACTCCACCTCCTAAAATATAAATCATTCCGTTTTGATCAATAATGCTACTGATACTCAGCACAATATAGTCTCATACAAGGCGCTTTCAGTACGTAAACTCGTTTTGAATGCAGACTTCGATTTAATATTTATTTGGTATAGAATTAACATTTTTTAGATATGTTGTTCGAGGAGTCTGAAGACACATTTCAGGACCCGTCCCAATGGGCACACTCTATTAGGATGAATGGGACTTAATATTTCGTGTAAGGATGGGCCAAAGTCCTCGAGCGTGGTTTAGATCAATAAATGTTGGTGCTTAACTTAATAAATAAGGGGCATTATTATCGACTAGAATCCCTCGAAATTTCATGACACTAGCTCAACTTATTTTCGAGTTATCATAAAAAGAGTATTGTTGACACGGACACGCGCACGCTCCCGGAACTTTGTTGAAAACCTAATTTTTGGACACCTGAGGTCAAATTATATAAAAGTGGAAATATTTGCAATGATAAAATCAGTATTTCATGCCAAAAGTATCCAAAAAAGTTTCAACCCTATAGTGAATGTGGAACCCACCCGAAATCAACAACTAAAGTTAAAAAAATTCGGCAAAAAGACACTAATTAGAAAAGTCTTGAATCTTTTAATGATAATGGTAGAACTTCATGCCAAAATTATCACAAAACAATTGTGTCTTCACAGAATTTTTCAAACTTTAGGGGTTGATGTGGGGTGAGTTCCGCACACGCTAGAGGGATGACACTTTTTACATTCTCATTCTAATGAGAAGGTATTGGTTTTATGTAAAATTTGACTTGGTCGGTTTTCATCAAATCTCCACGTTTTGAGACCCCCTGAGCCAGAAAAAAAGGTTTTTATCAAGGTGTCTGTCTGGCTGTCTGTCTGTCTGTCTGTAGGCACGATAACTTTCGAAAAAATAATCAGATTGGGTTGTGCTTTGGCACACTTTTTTAGGGCCTAGAAAGAAAGAACAAGTTCGTTAACCAGCAATTTCGGATGAAAATTCAAAAAGTGAGCACATTTTGAAAATTTTTGAGAACACTTTTTTTGAAGATTTGGAAATTCTATGGACGGTTATTAGTAGTACGCAAAAAGAGGAAAAAAATATCCTAATGACTATTTCAGATAAAAAAAAAATTACCAGAGTTATAGCATTTTCAAAATTCCAAAAAACAAACGAAAATGAACATTTTAAGCCGAAAAACGCACGTTATGAAAAAAAGTCAAGAGAAGAAAAACGTTGATTTTTGAACACCTTACAATATTTTCATAATAACTTTTTGAATTTTTCAAAAAATAAAAAATTCAAATTCTGATCACACAACAAAATAATGAGAAATCAAAAATTCCATTTTGCTGTGAAACTATGCAAGATACGACAAAAGATGACTGGACCAAAATTATGCACCTAAAAAAGATCTACAAATTTGTTATTATTCACTTTTTGATATAACTCGTAGTTTTTGTTTTATTTATAAAAAACAGCATTGAAAATAGAAAAAATAAATTTTTAGACGAATAACACAAGCTACGAAAAACATGACGAAGACAACATTTGTTCATTCAAAGAAGAGGTACAAATTTGTTATCCATCATGTTTCGTTAGGACGCGTAGTTTTTATTTTATTCGTGAAAATAACATTGACAGTGAAAGAAATCAAATTTTTGGAAAACTTTGGAAAAATCCAGTTTCGTTGTAAGAATATATTCAAAATGAAAAAAAATAACTTTTTTGAAAAACGGAAAATCTAAAATAACATTTTAACTAATAAAATTTGTCGCTTAATTTATATAATTATTCTTGATTTGAAATCAAATACAAATCGCGAAGCGCGACGCCCAAATCGCGCGCCGTAAGTGCGCTCAAACTTTTTTGTTTCTATTATACGGTGCACAGAACCGAGCGTGGAACGCAAGGTTCAAATGAATTTGAAATCAAATATCGAGCGCGAAGCGCGAGTATCTGGATGAGAATGTGTTCCTTAAGGTCGATAGAACCTTGAGTAAATAAATTTCCTTTTCAGTCTAAAATAAAAACAAATTTAACAATCACTTCATATGTAGAGGTTTTGATAATTTTCTAATATTTAAAAATAAACTTTTTCTTTTCATCGAAGTCGAACACGAAGTTCAAAGATCTAGAGGAATCGAGCGTAAAGCGCGATGTGAATACGCCCGAGCGCGTAGCGCGAGGTGAATACATAATCGAGCGCGAAGCGCGAGATAAATATATGATCGAGCGCGAAGCGCGAGATCCAACAGTCGCGCGCCCTAGGAGCGCTCAAACTTGCGAGCGAAGCGAGCCGCGCGCGAAGCGCGCGATGAGAATGTGCCCGCGAAGCGGGCAGATTTTTTTTAATACTTTTGAGATGAAGTGTTGTCTTTTCCAGCAAAAACATTTCGACTTTTCAGAGTTTTGTCTTTTTACAGAATTTTTCCAACCTTATTGGTTGGTGTAGGATGGGTTACACATGCGCTAAAGGGATAAAACTTTTTCTAATACTTATGACACGAAATGCTGCCTTTATCAGCTGAATAGTTTCGACTGTTTGAATTGTTATCTTTTTACAGAATTGTTTAGATTTTAGGGGTTGATATGGGATGGGCTGACACTGTAATTGTAAAAATTTCGACTTTTCAAATTAGAATCATTTTACAGAATTTTTTTAACTTTATGAGTTGATTTTGGCGTTGGTTTCATAGGTACTAGAGGAATGAAACTTTTTGTGGATACTTTTGGCATCCAATTTTACAATTTTCAATGAAACCATATCAACTTTTCAAATTAGTGTCTTTTTATGGAATGTTTGAAACTTAAGGATTGATTTAGGGTAGGTTCCACATACGCATGCTATTTTTTTATACTTGTGACATTAAATAATGATGCTAGTCTGAACTTTAAAAGCTTAAATTTGAAGTTTAAAAAATTTAAATACATTAAATGTTTAATTTTTTTAGATAAAATTGCATCAATCTGATCACCAGCGAGTTAAAAGATCACATTTGGAATGATTCCAATACGATATTGCTCTATTTTAAAATGTTAAAGTTTAAATAATACAATTTAAAATACACCATTTTGTTCTTTTCAACTTATAAATTCCTCATAATTAAATTGCTTTACTGAAAGGGTCAAGTTTTGGAAAGTACTTGGATTGCAAAAATGGTTAGGAATACATTTTTGAATGTAGAATGCTGCCTTTTTTAATTATTGTTCAATTACGATAATTAAAAGTTTAAACCAGTCTCCTGAAACTCTGAGTTGAAAATGTACTATGTGTTGACGGTGACCGTATGGTGGCGCCAGCTATGCAGTTGTCTATGATCGTTAAAAATGCATGGAAAAATAATAACAATGAATTTGATAACACATTAAAAGTAATTCACTGACAGTGCTGAATAATCTTCGTGTGTTTTGAATTATCTTTGCGACATTATCCATCCTCTAAGCGAAAGAAAACTGCTTTTAGATGTAAAAATCTGCATGTATTTACAGATATGTTCCAAAATATCCACGGTTTTGAAATTTTGAACTTTAGATTATAAACAAATAATATCCTAATATATTTTCAGGGTGACCGCTGGACCGGGAATTTTATGAGACCGGGAAAAACAGGGAAATGACGGTGAATTTATTTGTTGACCGGGAATTGTACAAATATTTAGAAAAAAAATATGCCCGCTGAGCGGGCACATTCTCATTGCGCGCTATGCGCGCGGCTCGCTTCGCTGGCAAGTTTGAGCGCGCCTAAGGCACTCGATTTTGACCACAATGTGAACTTTTCTACATTATGTTCAACACTATTATATCTAATGTACATTATATTGATTTCTGTACCTCGATCTGGTACTGCTTATTAAGATATTGCCAAACAATGTACAAATTGTTCCAATGAAGTTTACTATGTAGGCTTTTCGGTAGGGTCATGATTTCATAGTTTTATAATTGATCAAATTTGAGTAAAGCGGGTGTTTTGCGATAAAATGATATATTTTTATGCACAATCTTACTAGTTTTTGCAAATTTCATGCTTTTGGAGCGTCCTCTAATGTGTTCAACGTTCTGTACCTCGATCTGGTACTGCTTATTAAGATATTGCAAAACAATGTACAAATTTTATTTTTCATCATGACTTTAATATTTTCTCCTTACTTTGCAGTAATTTTTATTCTCAGCTGCCGTGAAAATTCAGCCGGATTGAGCGCGCAAATCAAAAACTGTAATTCGAACCCCTTATAAACTATAATCATAAAGTGAAACTAAACATGTTTTTTTCAATTTGACTATGAAGAGGGTTCTCAAAGCACCTACGGCCTTGACGATTATATTCTCATTGCGATACTCGCGCTTCGCGCTCAGAATCTAGGTTATACAGACGATTGCTTTTGAAAAATAAAACCATATTAAAACTAGTGAAAATTTTGATTACAATTTTTTAATCTATCACGAAAAAATTTTTTTTCTACTTTTTGAAAGTTGTCAAAATTTTGAAAAGTGTATAACTTTTCTAATTTTCATCGAAATCAAAAATTGCATTGAGATAATTTTTAAGTCTTTCACCTATCTGCAAGAAACTTTCACAAAAATTTCTGAAACTTGAAAAAAAAATTTTTTGGAAATTTTGAAAATGTTATACAATTTTTTATTCTGTTTGGAAATATCTGGTTAACGAACTTAAACTTCATTTTAGGACCCTTAAAAAGTTTATCAAAGGCTGACTTGATTGGACAAATCCTTCAAAAGTTAGCGTGGCTACAACATTCAGGTAACTTAACAGACATACATACATACAGCCAGATCCGTTAAAAACCAGAGATCGAAAATTTGGACGATTACATTACACTCTCATGAATGCGAGTGTAAATATCAGTCTAAGTTTGATTTAAACAGTTTTTATAATAATTAGTTGAATTTTTATCTGTTTCAATTATAATATCATTCAGTTTACAATGCTTAATTCAAAAATCTTTCAATTAAAAATTTTCTATTTTAGATTTTAATTTTTAAGCGTACATTTTTCATTGAAAGAATTTAAAAATGCAGTTTTAAAGACTCAAAAATTTTTTAATTCGAAGCATTTGAATTCGAAACCTTTGTATTAAAAATTCTTTTTAATTGATTAACTGAGGATATAAATTATAATGATTTTTAAAATTGAACTCCATAAATAAAATTTTTTAAATAAAAACGTACCAATGAGATTTGCAGAGGACCTTTTAAAGAATAAAATAAGTATTATAGCATCAGAATTAAATAAGAATTGCAACTTTTACCAAAAGAGAAAAAGAAAAACATTAAACTCTAAATAGATATTGTCAAATTAGAAAACCCGAAATATTTTTCCAAAATTTTACCTCGAGTTCTTTTCCAAAATTAATTATAATTAACATTAGAATTTTCCTCGATTTGGTAAATCATTTTTAACAAGTTTCATTTTTTGAACTTGAAATAACATATTACAAATACTAAGAGGCATAAGAAATTTATATATAGTTGTATATGAAATTGATTATTTTCTATTAGAAAAATGTTACTAATTTGTTGCTGCGGTGGAAGCATATGTATATTTAATACTTCACTTTTACTAAAAACTTATATATGTATAAAAAAGGTTTCATTCTATAACTTAGGCATTATTTTATTAATTTTACCTACCCCCTTTATAAGAAGTTCATTAAAACACATAATTTGCTTATTAAAATATTTGAAAATCCGAAATGAATTTAAGCCAAGAAAAAAATAATCGATTCTTTGAAAATCCTAGAGTGGTGTTACCCCTTAAGCTACAGGGTGTCCCAGACTCAAGTGTCCGCACTCATACAGCCGCATAAAAATAAAAAATAAATCGAAAATTCCGTTTCCAAAAATCAGTTGAAGTTTTAGATTTTGAGTTATAAAATATTTAAGCTGGACCAATCAGCAGCGTGGTCTAAACCGTCGCGCGTGTGTGAGAGGGAATCCCAACGCAGTGTAGTGACCGCTGTTCTCCCATATCTACCCCACCTCGGCGCTTGCTTCAATAATGCTACGTTGGAATCTTTTTCACGAACACGCGCATGTTTATACCCCGCTCCAGATTGGTCCAGCCTAAATATTTGATTACTCAAAAACCAAAACTTGAACTGAGTTTTGGAAAAGGGATTTTCGATTTATTTTCTATATTTTCATACAGCTATGTAAGTCCGGACACTGGAGTCTGGAACACCCTGTATTACAAATCAATTTGAAGCTAAATTACTGAAAAACATCGTGAGATGAAACAATAACACTTGAAAAAATGCAGAAATAAAACGCACCTTCTTCTAATCAAACCAGATGGTAGTAACTCCACCGTCGATCCAGCCAAGGAATACATCCTTTTTTTTGTGAATTTCGCCTTGTGGTTTGGTTCGTCCCAAATAGCTCTTTTAGGAATTTTCGTTTTAGTCTCCATGATTTGTAGAACTTCACCTTCCAGCCTGAAGAACACTGACTTTGTTCTTGCCACGTGATAATTTTCAGGTCTGTAACTATACGGCAGTTCGTTTAGCCACCCTTCAAATCTTTCCAAAATAGCGCATTCCTCAACTGCAGGAATTTCAAGTACAGGAAGTGCTTTCTTTTTTGGAGGTGTTGTCAAAAATTGTTTAACCCGACTAGATACTTTTCTATACATAAATGAGACGAAAAGTCCTAAGCAAACACCTTTCTTAAGTTCAGAGAATGGTACAAGATACAAACACAACAGAACAAAAAGGGATACGATTGAATGGTACAAGAGAATATTTAGAAGCTTGGTAAAGATCTGATCTGTATCTGTTGCTTCTGAACTTGCAGCTCTTAAGAAGTTTAGGCAAAATTCCTGGAGAACACTTCCTATCCTCGAGATGCTAAAGTCCACTCGGGATTTTTGTTTTGATAAATTGGCACTGTGTTCAAAGTCTTCAAAATGCTCAGCAGCTTCTACGCCGCTTTCCACGCATTTTTCATCAAGATCTTTGGTTTTGAGACCAGTCTCAATTTCGTAAAAACCTACGAATCTAGAAGAATTAGCCCTTCTGCGTAAAATTGGAGAAAAGGATTCTCTCTCTTGCCTTTCATAGATGCTTTCCTCTGTAGGAGTGAGGTCACCTAAATTTTCGGAATCACTTACGCTAGAATTATCTCTACTTCGACGTTTTTTTTTCTTTTTCCTCTCGCTTTTAATCTCGGAAAGCTTCTCCTCAAAAGTCTTTGTAATTTTTCCCCTGATATCAGATAGCATTTTCCAAGGATCCGAAGGTGGAGTTCCTTCGGATAAATTTTCATCCATACTGGCTGAACGTCTTTCCAAACTACCCTCGAAAGATTCACAGTCATCGAATTTATCTTTGACGCACTTGAAAGGGCTACATTTTGGAGACGGCTTTTCTGATTCTGGACTCTGCTTCTCATCCTCTGAACTGGGGTATAACTCTTCCAGTTCATCATCGCTGGCATGGTAACGGATGGAAGGAACGGATGTAGTGATTGCTTTCCCTGAAAAAATATCAAGTACAATTTCGTGAAAAATTGTTATAAAAATAATCTTTTTTAGTATTTTAATAACATCTTATGATAGAAAATTGGAATAATAGTATATTACATTACAAGTAGGGTTAGACAGGTCTTTACGAGGCGATCCATGTTTATAGGACCATGCTTTTTCAGGTCGTCCTTGCCAACATTGAGCTCCACGTGAGTACTTGTCTAACCGTACGAGATTTTATTCGAAATCAGCATGTTATGAGGATGTAGGGCCGTCTGAAAAGTGAGTCGTGATGTTTATAATATGTTTGGTCGTGAAAACATACGACTGACGTGGCAGTCACCGGCTTGACTGTGATTAGTAATCTGGTACGACGCGAAATTTGAAAATGGTTTGGTCGGAGCTAGAGTATTTTATGTGTGTGTGTGTGTGTTAACAGTGCGGTTAGAGAATACATTGTGCGTTATTCAGTGGCCACTTGTGAAACTAGTAATCTGTCAGTGTGGCGGCGTTTGGAACTAATAATCTGTCAGCAGCTGACACCGTTCGGTAAAGGTCTATCTAAAAGCTCAATTTTTAAGGGGTTTCGAATAAAAAGTATTTCCTGTTAATCCCGCGTTCAATAGTGACGTGGCAATTATTGAATTCTCTTAAATACCGGTTTTGTCCTCACGTTTTGAATCCCGCATATCAGTAGATGTTATCTCTTGAATTCGTCGCCTTAAAGTTATAGTACGCCATGTCCTTCAACTGTGAAACTGGGAAAATGAGGTTCAAAGTTTAACCATAATATAACCTAGAAAAATGTTCTCAAATGTCGAAATAAGTTTATCTGACAAAAATAATGCATGATCAAGAACATATTAGGACAAATTTTAATACTATTATGAATGTATTTTAACTGGTGTGAGAAATTGGTTTTGGACATGGCGTAATGTGAGATTCAAAAAATTCATTTTTTCTCAGAATTATAGTACGCCATGCCCACGAAATATTTTTGAATGAACTATTTATAATGAAATTCTTAAGTAAAAAGTTCAACAGAATGGTAATTTACATTATTCTGTTGTATTACATACCTCGAATTAAATTAGTTATCCGTAAATTATTGACATTTGAGTAATATTCCGATGGTTACTTTTAAGGTTAAATATATTTTTGAAAACTGATATTTCTCAAATTGAATTTACGTTATCCATATAAAATATTCACTACGAAGTTGGCATTTTTTCACTTATAGCAATGCAAAAAAGGACATGGCGTGATATAATTCTAAATTTTAGTTACCGTCACTACTTTAATTAATAATTGTAACAGCGGAGGAAATAAATTTCAGGGGAAAATTAATAAAAAAAAAAAAATCTAACACTTACCGAGCCTAAAAGTAACAGTAGATTAACAATTTCAAAAAGTGGACATGGTGTTAGCATAACTCTAGGGCGACGAATTGAATCCCTTTCCGTACCTCAGTGGCGACAATATTTTTCTGAATACTTTTGGATACCCCAAAGTAACCATATAATATAAAAGTTTTAATCCCTCTTTTAAATTCATACATTTCGCTGTTTTTATTTACTGTTTTTCGAATAATAATGACGTAAAAAAGTATTTTAAAGCACGCAGTATTGGTAATTTTACGTTATCGCAGCATTGAATTCCACACAGGTATAGCTGTGGTGAGAAATAATTTGTTAATTTGTTTATCCCCTACTGAAAAAGCCTACATAGTAAACTACATGCGAACCTATGTGGGAACCCATATAGGATCCTTTTTTTAATTCCTGTCTCAAATTACGGTCTGAGATAGGATGGGAAATATTTTCTGGATTTCCACATGGATTCTTATATGAATACCGTTATGGAAACCTATGAACTGCTCCTACATGAAATCCCACATAGGATTATAACTTTTTCAAATGAAATATGTTTTAGAAGTTTTGGGTGCATAGTCGAAAATCTTAAAAATCTCCAAGATATACTGCGCAGCCGTAGCTCTCATAGAAAACCACTGCGCACTCCCTAAATATTAATTGCGAACTCATCCATATATGTACGAACCTTCATAAAAACCGATAATAAGAACCCATATAGATTCCCATCCTATATATTCCTATCTCAAATCGTAATTTGAGACAGAAATTCAAATAAGGATTCCATATGTGTTCCCACATAGGTTCCAATGAAGTTTACTATGTAGGCTTTTCGGTAGGGTCATGATTTCATAGTTTTATAATTGATCAAATTTGAGTAAAGCGAGTGTTTTGCGATAAAATGATGTATTTTTATGCACAATCTTACTAGTTTTTGCAAATTTCATGCTTTTGGAGCGTCCTCTAATGCGTTCAACGAAGATGGGGCTTTTAATTTATTTAAGGTTACGTTTGGCAGCTCCGATCGGCTTTGAAAGGGACTAGCTGTTGTCTAATTATTTTCGCTGCCTAATCGAGGATTCATAAACGAAGGATAGAAACGGCATTTTCAGGGATTGAAATTTTTAATACCTTTGAATATAGTATCTTACCGGGGAACTTGGGATAATAATTAAGAACACAGGAAACGAAAAAAGATTGAACGCGTGCGCTCTGAAGCATTCTTCTTGAAATTGCAGATTCACGAAATAACGTACGTGTGAATCCTTTTGCGACTTTTTTAATCGGTCAGCTTTTTTATTCATTTTAATCTGCGAATCCACATTGGGCTATTACCTACCCGTCCTGTCGTATTTACACATTCGAAAAACTGAAATAAGCACACCTCAAGTACTAAATGAAATAGAGTCTGGAAGACGTCAGACTCAAAATCAAAGTATATAGATTCATTTATGATATGAATGAACCTGCATCATACAGTTGCTGTTTGATCAAGTCTGATGGAATGTATAATGCAGATTGCACACCTTGCCATTTAATTGTACTGAAGAGGAAGTGACAGTGAGCAAATTTAAATATAGTCAAATGCAGATAAATGGAAAACTACATGGAATCGTATTTTTATAATTTAACAGTATGAAACTTTAAACCCATTTTATAAATATGAAGTATGTTTTCATTTAAATATTTAGATGATTAAAGTACAGTGGACTGTCGCTTATTTCAAGGGCCGAGAAACGTCAACATTCGGATATTTCAAGGCTGAAGGGGCCCCCAACTCTACTGCGAGTCGTCGGGTGATTTTGTCAAGTGACGTTCATTGGCGCCCCTGATTTTAACGGACCGCGGCTTTTTCATCTGTGCATGTATCGAAAAGCACGGGCCTTTTTGCAATCAGTAATAATACGGATAAATATTTTTTTTACTAAACACCTGAAAAAGACTTATCAAAAACTTACATAAGACTTCAACAGAAAATTTGCATGAATTAAAAAAAAAACGTTTTTATTTAAGTTTAGGATAACTAAGCATTTGATAAGAACGTGTGTTCAACAAATTTTAAGTGTATTCTGATTATGTACATATTTGAGATCGCTTAAAAATGACAATTTAGAATACTACATTTGAACGAGTTGCTAGTAATGATATGATGTTCATTAATCTTGAATAATCTTCTGACGATATTCTTATATTTATCTTTTATCATTTCCAAAATATGCTCCAGGCTATATAGGAGATAAATTAATTAGAAGATGTTAATATTGTTGGTATACTGGTCCAAAAATTTTTATTAGAAACCTCAACGTTTCGCCCTTCGACGAAGGGCCTCCTCAGTCGTATAAATATGTATCGCGTAGACACAGAAGACATCAAAACAATATCACACCGTATATATACGGTGTGATATTGTTTTGTGTCTAGGCGATACATATTTATACGACTGAGGAGGCCCTTCGTCGAAGGCCGAAACGTTGAGGTTTCTAATAAAAAATTTTGGACCAGTATACCAACAATATTAACATCTTCTA
This sequence comes from Andricus quercusramuli, assembly GCA_932178445.1. Classification (NCBI taxonomy): domain Eukaryota; kingdom Metazoa; phylum Arthropoda; class Insecta; order Hymenoptera; family Cynipidae; genus Andricus; species Andricus quercusramuli. The sequence continues at coordinate 129,887 of CAKNXH010059146.1, forward strand.
ATTAATTTTATCACCTGGTCGACACCAAATAACATCATCTAATATATAGGAGATAGTTGAACATGACTTTTTTATAACACATGCATGATTTCAGCCCTTTTAGACGCCTATAGATCAAAGCTAAAGCTCTACTTTTTACTCCCTAGGGACTGAACAGTGACGTCAGAGGTGAATAATGAAAATTAAACATCTATGAGCTCGCATTTTACGATTATCAGCCCACTCAACGTAAGAACTGTGAGGAAATTTTGGTTGCAGATAATAGAATTTCACGGTTATTTATGGAAAGTTGCCATATATAACTGATAGTAATGGTAAGTTACTATATTTACCTGTAAAATTACCATAAATGACCGAAAATTTTCATAGATTTCCGGAAATTTGTGAAAATTTTTGAAAATGGATTTTAGATCATTTATGGTAAGTTATCATATTTACCTGTAAAATTACCATAAATGATCGAAAATTTTCATAAATTTCTTGAAATTTATAGAAATTTTTGAAAATGAATTTTGCGTAATTTATGGTAAGTTGCCATATTTACATGTAAAATTACCATTAATGACCGGAAATTTTCATAAATTTTCGAAAATTTATAAACATTTTTTAATTGAATTTTGTGCAATTTATGGTTAGTTACCATAAATTACCTCTCGAATTACCGTGAATTACCAAAAATCTCCAGCTAGTTTTTTATTGAATTTTTGATAATTTGGAATAAGTTAACATAAATGTCATGCTTCTTTATTCAAAATCTAATATGGACTGAAATCACGAATGTATTTCGAGAAATGTCTGCAATCATCCATTTTTATAAAAAATATCGTATGTGCCAAGGGGGAGAGGCACTTTTTCGACTTGTGTGCGTTTTCACTACTCGTCTCCGGCTCGCGCTACGCGCTTGTCTACGACTTGTACAGTAAACATACCCTCGTCGAAAAAGCCCCTCTTCTCCCCCTAGGTACATAATATACTATTTCATAGATTACAATAACTTCTTTTGATCATTCAACCTAAAGTTTTCACTTTAGTTTTCTTCTCGATGCCCTTGAAAATAATCACATACATTATGTGCCTTTCATCTGCAATGTTTCATGCAATATTTCCTCAATATGTTTGCTGATTTTATCAATAGATTTTACGAAAGTGTTTTTAAAAAAGCAACCTGGGTCGAAGCAGTGTTGCGGAGTGAACGTGTCATTTGAATAAATAACACGAAAACTCCAGATCAATCTACAACATCTATACCTAACACCTATATACCTATCTACCTTATAACGACCTACTTTACACCTATATACCTATCCCACTACTTTCCAACCGAGCAAGTCACGCCTACCCCGAAAGGGAAATGGCTTAATGGTATAATAATAATAATGTTGCGTGAGTGCCTAGAGACACCCCTTTGACTCGAGTGGTGATTTGGCAAGATGGCGCGGGACTTTGGACACTCAACGTCGCATTCCGGTCTCTCCATTATATTATTGTGTCTATAATTGAATCTAAACCTTTTTCCCATTTGCAAGTTAACACAGCATGGTACTAAGTGTGCGCGAATATATAGTTTTACATAAAGTCGATGAGCAGTGTTAAAATTCGATTGATCTATTGTGCACGGGAAGCAAGGCGGAGAACAAAGGCTTGTTGCCACGTGGCTGAGAGCTTGAACAATAAATAGACTACGCTTCGTAAAATTACGTGTCCTATAAAATTATCTAGTCAACAGGAACCTGAGACAGAAAGAAGGAAAACTAGTCTTATTCTTCGTAGATTTTAAGGCAGCTTTCGACTTGGTGAATAGGAAAGTTTTGCGGAAGGCAATGAAAGAAAGGGAGATGGACAAAGAGCTGATTGAGAGGATAAAAGAGGTTTGTTTTTACGGAGGAGAAGACAAGAGTGAGGATCGGGGAGCAGAAAGGAGAGGAGTTCTGGGCAAGGAGAGGTCTCAGGCAAGGGTGCTCGCTAAACCCATTGTTTGTTAGCATATTGTTAGCAGACCTAGAAGAGAAAATGGAAAAGAAAGGTAAAGGGGGTACAGTTCGAGGAAATAAGAGAATATAATCGTTAGCGTACGAAGACGATGTGGTGCTTCTGGCAGAGAATGAAAGTGGAATGAACTGGCTAATGAAAAGATTCGAGAGTATGTGAGAGAGAAATACCTGAAAATTAATGTGACGAAGACAAAGATAGTATGTTTCAGGGAGAGAAAGAACGAAGTAAAGTATGGATGGAAGATAAATGGGGAAATCGTGCGTAATGGTAGAGGAATTTTGTTATTTAGGATTATGGTTCGAAGCAGGAGGTGGAAATGATCTGCAGGTGAAAGAAATACGGGAAGTGCGAGTAAGATGATGGGTCAAGTGTGGGGGATTGGAAAGACCAGATTCAAAGAGGACTGGAAAATGAGAGCATGGATGTTTGATTGACTGGTATGGTCTGTGATGTGTTATGGAGTGGAGATATGGGGGTGGAAAGAGCACAATAAGGTAGAAAATATGCAAGAGAGATTTCTGAGATGGGTTATGGGAGTGAGCTGGAACTGCCTAGGTTATATGTTGAGAGAAGAAACAGAGAGAGAGAGAAAATGGTGATAAGGCAGAGGAAAACGGTGTGGAGTTTCGAAGAGAAATTTAAGAGTGGTAAGGGTAGCAAAGTTGCACAAGTATGCCTGCTGGAAATACTAAATAGAGAGAGGAGAGGCAACACGGGACATTCAATATGGGAGGAGAGATAGCAAGTTAGAAGGCAATAGGGAATGTGTGACGAGGGGAGGGAATAACAGGAAGTAGAGGGGGATGAGTGAGAAGCAGGAAAAGAAGAAGTGGGAAAGGATTATGGAGTCAAAATACAATAAATGGTCCCAGAATGATACGTTTCAGAATGGGAGAAGGCATGAATGAGTGTAAATATTGGATGAGTGAAGAAATGAAAATGTGTAGGGTATGTGGGTATGAAAGGGAATCGTGGGAGCACGTGTTGGAGAGATGTACAGAGGAAGAGGAAGGGGGAAAGAAAGTGGTAGATAAAGTCAGGTTGATACTGATCGGTTGTGGACAAGGGGAAAAGTGGGTGAAGAGCTTAGAAGGGAAAAGGGAGGAGAGAATGCATGAGAAAAAGAAAACCAAAATTCAAACAAGAGAAAGATGTATAAGGAAAATTAGTGTTGCGTGACTTGGAAAAGCTTGAAGAGTAATGGTAAGAGGAAATGGAAGCCCTGGAAGGTCTCGCACACATGTAAGATAATACTTGTTAATAGCTAGTAAAATAATATTTAAGAACTTATAAATAATAAGACGGCGAAACGATTATAGGTTAAGTTAAGCATAAGACATAGTGGTTAAGTGAAATTGTAAAAGATGTAAAAGGAACGGAGCCCTCAAACCCGTAAAAGGGAGAATAATAAAATACAATACTACAACTTTAGGAGTTAAATTACTCATAATGTCGTCAAATTTTATTTCGTCAGACGGGTAAAATATGTGTCGTTTGATTTCCTTAGAAAAAACACCGTATTCACCGCACGCCTTATAGGAAATAATTCAGGGGAATTATTTCGTATTTGATGACTAATATAGTCTGACATGTTTGAATAATGTTTAGAGAAAAAAATCTGCCCGCTGCGCATGTACCCATTCTCATCGTGCACTACGCGAGCGGCTGGCTTGGCCCGCAAGTTTAAGCGCGTCTAAAGGTGGAGTTCGAATGCTGCGGCTGAACCTAAAGCCGGGTTTACACCAAGCGAGCGTCGTTCGCGAACGTTCTCGAACAGAAGCTCGCTCGGTGTAAACGCTTGCCCGTACTGAACAGTGTTCGCGAACGTTCGTTCGTGCTCGTCCGTGTTCGGCCGCTTGTCGGTAAATCGACGAACCATCAAAGGGATTCAGAGTTCGTTCTGGTTGCGCGTCCGGTGTGAACGGTACTTCGACAGGAGCACGAACAGCATTGTTCGGAGTGCATCGAATTTATTGTTTTTATTCTAAAACATGGAGTGGGACAACGAAAAGTGCCTGGAAATAATTGGCTTTTCAATGATTTCCGTTTGAAATTCTTTTAAATTTTGAAAACTGGAAACCGCTATATTTGAATCATTTGTTTAATAAAATTATTCAGTACAAATTTCAATTTTCGTTTGGAATTCTTCAAAATTTTGAAAATTGGAAGCCGCTGTAGTTGATTCATTTGTTTAATAAAATTATTCAGTTTTTTTTTGCATCTTCATCTTTGAAATCTTAATACTAAACAAAAGAATCGATAAATAAATGTCTTCAAAAATGAAATTCAAATTTTGTTCTTACCGTTATATCATATTACTATATTAATTATATCAATATTATATTAATAAAATTAATATTATATTAATCACATTTCATGAAATAGTACAATTTTCAATTATTTTTGTTTGGAATTCTTTAAAATTTTGAAAAAATTGATAGTTTTTATAATGTGGGTGCCATATTCGTGCACTCTTGTCGGAACACGGACGAATGCTCGCGAACAACTGCTCGGCTGTGCTCGGCTCAGGCAGTGTGAACCAAAAAATAAGAACTTTCGACATAAGAGTTAAATTTTTAACCAAGAAAGATTGTCCAATCAACAAAGAAAAAAAATCTTATCCGAAATGTTAAGTGTTAAAGTCATAAAGACGAATTAAAAAAAAAAAGAGTTGAATTTACAACAAAAAATATGCATTTTGTATCAAAATAATTGAATTTTATACTAGAAAAGACAAGTTTTTAATAAAATGAGTGAATTTTCAAATGAAAAAGATATTTTTTATAACAAAAATGGAATAGCTACATTTCTGGTAAAAAAAAGAATTTCAAACAAAATTGTGAAATTTTTAACTAATGAAATGAACTTTCAACTGAAATGATACATCTACAATAAAAAAAATATATATGCAATCAAATAGTTGAATTTTCAACCCAGGAGATGAATGATCTACCAAAAAATAAAAATTTTCAACAAAATAGATAAATATTGAACTAAAAAAATATAAATGTTCAAAAAAATAGATAAATATTCAACTAAAAAAATATAAATTTTCAACAAAAAATAGAATGATTCAATTTTGAATCAGGAAAATAAGTTTTTAAGCAAATACAATAATTTTTCAATATGATAGTTGAATTTTCAATGAAAAAAACTGATTTTCAACCAAAGAAATGAAATTATAACCAAAAAGATTAATTTTTTGCCAGAAAAGAATCTTTTTTAACCAAATACGTGAATTTTACATACAATTTACATTATAATTTTAGAATTTTCAGTTGTAATTCACATTGTAATGCACCTAAAATTTAAATTAAGAGGCAGCAATCGAAACCAAACCTTTTTCATAAATTCTTCAAAACTTAATTTTTGATCAGATGAAACAATCTTAATTAATATACAAAAATAATAAGTATTATTGCAATATAATTTTAAGTAAAGGCTGAGTTGAACATTGCTCAAGAAATACGCAAGAGTCATGGTTTATAACCCAAGCTGCGTTAAAGACTTCTAAAGTTTATTAAAAAAATCTCTGCATTTATGCACTTTTCGTTGTCCCACTCCATGTTTTAGAATAAAAACAATAAATTCGATGCACTCCGAAAAATGCTGTGCGTGATCCTGTCGAACTACCGTTTACACCGGACGAGCAACGAACTCTGAATCCCTTTGATGGTTCGTCGTTTTACCGACAAGCGGCCGAACACGGACGGGCACGAACGAACGTTCGCGAACAGCGTTCGCGAACACTGTTCGGTACGGGCAAGCGTTTACACCGAGCGAGCCTCCTGTTCGAGAACTTTCGCGAACGATGCTCGCTTGGTGTAAACCCGGCTTTAAAAAACAAAGTAGAACATACAAATATTTCATTCTTTCGAAAAATAGCAAAAATAAAATATGTGAATAAAAAAATTGTTTAAATAATTTAAATTTGTTTAAACACCTACGATTTTTCATAATAGACAAATTAGTACTTAAAAATATGAAAATTTGTCGAAAATTTAGTGAGATAAAATGTTTCTCCTGCTTTTTTCAGGTAAAATATATACTTGAACAAATACATATTATTTAAATAATTGTGAAATTATTAAAATAAATTATTTTATTGTCGTCGAAATATATGCAGGAAGGGGTGACGTTCAAAATAAGTTGAGTAGTTTATTATTATATAGTAGATTATAATGAACACATTAATCATTAAAAAAAACAGTTATAATTACACCAGCGAAACATTTGAGGCGAGTTAACCTCAAAATTTCAAGGAGTGTGCCCAGAGGTGGTTCTAACCACCGCTGTTAGGTGGCGCGAAAATTGAATGCACGAAATTTAAATTTCATTATACTTTGCTATTATCGCTACTAATGAAACATTTCAATTTTAAGAAAATAAAAATAAGTTGCCAGGTCCGAATCCATTTCATATCATAGAACTTCAAGTCACATAATCATTCACCTCTTAAATATGTTGTTCATCATAGACTTTAGTGAGAGATATTTTTTTAGAAAATAAGCAGTGTTTTCTTAGAAGTTTTCAAATATATCGCTGTCTGAAAAAATGTCAAAATTCAATTTTTCGAGAAAAAATGCTCGTAGTCGCAAAAATGGTTAAATAACCAACCCACATGAAACTTATAGAATGTCTCTCTTATCGAAGTAAACATTTAACAAACAAAAAGTAACAAAAAATGAAAAGGTGTAGTATTTGAGAAAATCGTCTTTTAATATTTTCAGAAGAACATTTTAATTTTCAAGATTTTACAATTTCTCGACGGATTTCAAAAGGGGTCGAGAAACGTTACGAGAATCTGAAAGGAAACTTTTAATATTTCAATTAAGTAAAAAGTTATAGATGTTTAAAAAAAGAATTGGTAAATCTTTTGGAATAAAACTTCAAAATACATATATATTTGTCTATACAATATATTTTGTCGCAAAGAGATTCTACTATTAAAAGTTCATCTCTGGCGTCTGGAAAAAAAAGTTTTCTATCATTTTTAGAATTGAAATGATATTAACATTCAAGTCTGATGAAGGAAGTAAGTTTTTAAAACTTACAAACAAACAATTATTTTAATAACAGTTTTTGTAATTGAAATTTCTCTTACTGTCGCTTCAACCATCAATCAATCATAGCTTATTTTTTCGAAAGAAACATTCCTTGCAGAGTTTCTGAATACAATTTTTAAATTATGTAAATAATCTATAAATGACTGGCTGAGAGTATGAGCGGTGTAAAATAAGTTGCAGAAGAGAAGCGGTTTAAGTTTTCGTGTCAACGCAAAGAAGACTTGAAAAAAGAATGGGAGTGAAAACGGAATGAATGAGCGTCAGAGTAGAAGCGAACTGAAATTATTCCGCGGGGAAAAACGGTTTTGGACTTCAACCCGCTTTGGCTCCCAGTCCGAACTCAACCCGCTTTTACTCACAGTCCCAACCCATGCAGAACATGGGAATTTTTGGCCCCCACCACTTTCCCATCTGGGAGCGACACACGCAAACGTAGCGTGTCGGTGAGTCGGCTCTGTTACATGCTGCGTAGACCAGCTTCGTGTAAAGCCGAAAATGCACGAGCAAGTATTCGCGACGAAAACAATTGAACAGTGAAAACAAAATACGGTAGCACGTGTTAGAAAATCCGAACACGTTATGAGGGAGGGGGGGGGGGGGCACTGGAGCCAGATATATTGGTTCGAGTGGAGGAAGTTCCGATCACGTGATAAAACAGAGACTCGATTTTTTCCTCGCCTTTCCCACAGGCTTTCGTTCCAGCGTGCGAATTATATAATTGTCAATATTTGGGTGTTCGTGATGTACAATGACACCCAGCCATTTGAATTTGCAATCTATTCTTTTTACTTTCTCATTTTAATGAAAAGGTTGGTTTTATGTAAAATTTGACATAGTCGGTTTTTACCAAATCTCTACGTTTTGAGACACCCTGAGTCAGAAAAAACGATTTTTACGAAGGTATCTGTGCATCTGTCGGACGGATCAGATTGGATTGAGCTTTGTGACACTATTTTAGGGCCTACATGAGAAGGACCAGTTTGTTGTCAAGCTATTTTGGATCAAAATTCAAAAAGTTAGAGCATTTTCAAAATTTTTGCGACCATTTTTTTTTTAAATTTCAAAATTCCATGTACGGCTATTCGTAGTACTCAAAAATTCGAACAATTTATCTGCACGACTTTTTTCGATAAAAACCAAATTATTAGAGTTATAGTATTTTCACAATCCAAACATTAGAACTCAAATGAACATTTTAATCCAAACAACGCACGATATGGAAAAAAAAGTCAAGGGAGGAAAAATATGGTTTTTTACAGTTCTGCAAGATTATCATAACAACTCTTTGAATTTTCTTGAAAAATCGAAAATTCAAATTTTGATCGTACAAAAAATGAAAAATTCAAATTTTGATCGTACAAAAAATGAAAAATTCCATTTTGTGTCAAACTATGCAAGATACAAAGATAAAAACACAAAAATTGTGCACCCAAAAATTGTCTACAAATTCGTTATTACTCACGTTTTGATTTAGCACGTAGTTTTTGTTTTATTCGTAAAAAACGACGTTAACAAAACATCAAATTTTTGGACAAACGACACAAGCTACAAAAAAAAGACAAAAGTTGTTCACCCAAATAAGAGCCACAAATTTCGCATTAATCATATTTTGACGAGACGCGTAGTTTTTGATTTAATCTTAAAAAATGATATTAAAAATAAACAAATTAATTTTTTGCACAATAAAACACAAGATACAATAAAATGTTTAACAACAAAATTTTCTTCAAATTAGGTCTAAAAATTTGCTTTTAACCTTTTTTTTCTCACGAGAAACGTGATGAGATTGTATTCGTTGAAGCCGAAAAAGCTTTAACAAAAGAGAACTCACAATCACTAAATTTCAGTTGTTGATGGTTTGCATTATGAGAATTAATCCGGTTTTGAGAACTTGTGGAGCGGGGCGAAAAACGAAGCGTTACAACCCTACAATATTGTTTGAACTCTCTGTGCTTCGCCACGCTCTACAAGTACTGAAAACCTAAACTAGTTTTTTTAATCATTAAAATCTTTAATTATGTAAGTTATACTTGATATAAATATTATTATAATGAATATTATTATAATTATTATACTATTATTAATGTATACAGAGTACTCTCTCTATTTAAAATTTCTCCACGGTTTTTTGTCCCATACGATTGACCCTGGGGCAGAATCAAGGAAAAATATTCTAAAAACATGTTCATTCATTATTCAAATGCTACAAAGACTTACCTTTAAAATTGCTTTGTCCTTTTAAAATCATGATATATTTCTTTACAAAATAAATTTGGTTAAATTTATTTTACAATTGAAATAAAATTGTAAAAAATAAATTTTGTAATGTTGAGATCAGTATTTTAAAACATTAAAGGTTTTGTAAAGTTTTGATATATTAAGAAAGTATATGAGGTCAAGTTAGTAACTTTTCGGCCTTTTCTCCTAAAATCCGCAAAATTGTAATTAGAGTCTAAAATAGATTGAAAAGAAAGGTAATTATCAGAGAAAGATTTCAAAATTATTTTTTTTTCAGCTGAAAATTAAAATATACCCTTTCTGGTTGAAAAATTATATTTTTCAGTTGACAAATGCAACTATCTGGTTGTAAATTCATGTATTTTTTGTAAATTAGTCTTTTTTGGTAAAATATTATTCTTCTTGCTTGAAGATGGTCCCATCTTTACCAATTTTGTTAGAAATCCTTTTATTTTTTTGTTGAAAATTAATTTTAATGAATATTTAATTATTCCGTTTTTTAAACTTTTCTTTTTTGGTTAAAATTCATTTCTTTCATGCAAACTGAATTCATTTGTTGAACAATGACTTTACTTTTGTTCACAATTAATTTTTTGAAATGATAATGTAACTATGCCATTTTGG
>CAKNXH010059147.1:0-66000 GCA_932178445.1 Andricus quercusramuli
TGTCTAGCCCAGCCTATCTTTGTGCTGAGTTGATGCATTCTTCTTTTGGTCTTATGCTCAACCGTTGGTTTTGTTTTACGGCTTGCATCTGCCAAAGTTCTCGCTGCATTGTACACAACACAACTGATAGTCCAGAGGTCGGATTCTTCGGAAAAATCTCCACGAAGTTCATCATCCAATTCAGTCAGATCTTTGGGCTTGGGAGAAACCTGAATGTTGATGTTTCTCCGGGTCCTGAAGCATCGTTCTTCCTCTATTGGATGCCTGTTCGCGGTTGGTCTCAGTGTCGCTTCGCTTTCTCTGTTGCCGGCTTGTTCTGGATGCGATTGAGTAGGCACTCCGCTTATATAATCCCTTTTCCTAAGGTTCTCGGCATGGTTTCGCAGACGTTGTTGCGAAAAGTCTGAGACCTCTGGGTGTTTCTCGCACCACAGAGCATGCAGTCGTGCCATGTAACCTTCTCGTTCAGGGACCATACTGGCATCGTAGCACTCCAGCAGGCCGTCATTGAGTTGATCCGTCCACTTAAAAGTAACAAGATTCCGCCGGTCAATCGCATTGAGTCCGTCGGGAGCCCTGCGCGTTCGATTATTTTGAACCGCATTTACTACAACTATGTTTGGTGTTGTCATTGTTGTTCCCACGAGCAGCTAGGGAAAGGGTTCGTCCATCCTTGTAGAGCCCCGCATGCAAGGATAAGGCTGTATACTCTGAGAGTCGCCGATTTCCCAGAATCACCGTTAGAGACACCTCACCCAGGTGACATTCAGCTTTCGGCACGGTTCTCACGCCTTCGCTTGGGGGTTATTCCTTCGGGACCATCCCTGGACAATTGTCTGCGACTGCCTATTAATTATTGTAACCATATTCAGCAGAAACACTTGGTACAGGGACCCTCTATCCGCAACCCGAGGACGCGTTCGGTGGCTTTGTCATAAGCCCTTCGGTTCTATTCCGAAGGAATCGAAACCGAAATATATAGGGTGCTTCTTTTGAAAAGCGATTTCGCACAAATTTACATCACACCCCAATCCCTGGGGGCGGGAGAGGGGGACTTCAAAATTTCAAATGTGAACCTATATTTTTTATTGGAGATTCAAACTCTCCCCATTTGAAATTTTGAATTAACCCACCTCCTGTGCCCAGGGGGTTGGGTGCAGGGTACATTTTTCGGGGATTCGCTTCTCCTTCTGAAAAATAAATTTTCCGTTATGGACCTTCTTCCCTTGGATGCGTATTTTTTTTAGATATTTCGATGTCTCAAGATAAAAAATATAAATTTTGTAATTTTGTGCTGCCTGTCATAAACGGTGTTGAAAATAAATTATGATCCATATTCTGTATAAGTTATACACTCTAAAACAGCCCAGTAAAAAAACTAATTCGGGAGGATTGCGGTGAATTGGCATATTCAAATTTGCCCGAATTCTGCTTTCTGATTCGTTGAAACAATTTGGTCCAGAGCGAATTGAATGCGTGTTAATTCGCCTTAATTCGTGATCGAGGTCATTTCTAAAAAAAAATAATAAAAATTGCATGCCTCGAAACTCGAACCAGCGATCTCAAGTGTATAAAGTCCAGAGGGCGACCACTGAGCTACGGGACTCATTGATATTTATTTGCAACGGATCCTTTATGCCGAGCGCTTCGGTTATAGCTTACGAATTCGATTGCTTAAGCCAGCCTTTAACTGTATTCGCGCTGGCGAATTCTGCCGATTAGGGCTTGACTTGAAATATCGCGAATTAAAATGAATTGGCGGACACTGAAAATAATTCGTGCTGACGCATTCGAATGAATTAGACCCCCTAAAAAATTTTCGCTGAATTCGGGCGAATAAGATAGTTGAAGACTTTATTACTTTTCACGAATTTACACGAATTCATCACCATCTCCAATTCGAGATTGTCGCAAAGCAAGATTCGCGGGGGCTCCTGGCGAATTCTTCTCAATTCGTCCCAATTAGTTTTTTTTTTACTGGGAGACTTGGAGTAGATTACCAATTTTTCATTTTGAGCATTTCTATATAATAAACCTAAAACATTCTGACGGTCATCGAGAAAAGTTACGTAAAACAATAAAGCCAAGTGAAATCACAAACATAACCTCTGCTAACGTTCCTACTTCCAAATTAATGTTTATATAGTTTTCTTAACTTATTATTCTCAATTTATTTTGAGGTGAGGTTTGCTCGACCGATTTTAATAAATCTACTTACCTTCATCTTCATTGCGCACTAGAAAATGGCAGTGATTGACCTATATTTCCGTACCCGTAAGGTATTTTTTGTTTTTGACATTATGCCAAAATACATAATATTTTAATTATTTTTGAAATCACATTACACGTAAAACCGAGCCGTATTGTGGAAAATATGAAATAAAACATCAGATATCAGGCGGTCGGCACAGCAGATGGCGCTGCAATTTACAACTGGTATTTTCTCGATATGCGGTTCCGACCCGAACCACAAAAGTAGCCATGCGACAGCCACAATGTGGCAAACCCGATTGGGGCCACATCGGAAATCGGGACCAAATTGGGCAATTCCTGCACGGGAAGCATTCAATTTTTCATAAAAAGTCCTCTAGATTCCACAAGATTTGGAATACAATAACTCTAGCACAGAAACGAATAACTGATTTATAAGATGTCGAAGAATTCGTTCACTGTCTTCTAGATATCGATATATTCTCAATGTACAGTCACATTGGATGCTTGTATTAACACGTAGTGACGCTCAGGTGAAGTGGTATCGTATAAGTTTAAATGGAGTCGCGGTCACCGGCAATGAACAAATGAGCGCGGATTTAAATCTGGCTCTTCACTGAGATTTGTGCAAAATATTCAATGCGTCAAGTTAGCCGTGGGGTCTAGTTGTTAGGGATAAGTTGCGTTCGAAAGGCGTTAGGTAGTTCGAATCCCGCCGACAAATTCATTTCGATTTTTCATAGGTTCGCGTGTATCTGTAAAAATAAATATAACTTGAGCGTGAGTCTATGTGAATAAAAATATATTTAATATAATCGCGAAATATATATTTTTTTTACTTGGCTATACTGCTTTCTAAAAACTCGTTAGAAGTCATCGAAAGTTTCATTGACTGGCTTCGAAGCATTAGTGTATCAGTGTTTCAAGAACTCTTTTCCTCTGGTCTTCACATTTTCACTGAAATTATTTTGTACTTTCGACAACTCTTTCTACTTTTTAAACATGTATCAATCAAGGTTTGTAAGACGATTCTTCCAATTTATGACATACGTTTAGCCCTATCCTAGAGTGGTTGACTGAGTCATTCAAAATTTCAACAACTAATTTTTTCCGTGTAGGTATAAAGTATGTCGGCATATGGGTATAAGGTATATAGGTATATAAGTGTTAGGTATAGATGTTTTAGATTGATCTGGAATATTCTTGTGTTATTTATTGAAATGACCCTTTCATTCCGCAACACTACTCGGACCCAGGTTGCTGATCAATCTCTCTAGCGATCACCCCAAGTAAGGAGCCTCACAAAATTGTTATGTATGGTTCCTCACTTGGGCCCATTAGTATCCAAGGTCTTTGTTTCAGGCATCATTCAATCTATTGTCACTCTGTTTACAAAAGTATCTGTCGCTACACTTTTCTGTCCTGGCATACTACTCTAGCTTCCTTCACGTTCATGCATTTTTTCATGCAAGCTCTTGTATTTCTATGGCTCCTAATGTCTCTTCGGATTAGTGTCTCATTCACAGATTCTAACGATTCTCTCGGTGGTCTACCTCTGGGCATTCTGTCATCTACTTTACCTTCATACACTTGCTTTGGCAGTCGTTCATCTTTCATTCTTTCAAGATGTCCGAACCATCTTAACTGATTTCTTTCCCCTATGTCAACTAGTGTCTCTCCTGTACCGCATTCTTTTATTGCTTGTAGAAGCCCTCCATTTACTCCATACTCTTTAAGGACTTCTCAAAGTTTATTTCTATTTACCTTGTCAAATGCTTCTTCTAGGCCAGTAAATGCACAGAAAACTTTCTTTCCTACTCTCAAACTTTTTTCTGTGATCTGTCTTACGCTAAATATCTGATCTGTAAATGATCTTTCTGGCATAAATCCACTTTGGACTTCCCATATCTTCTCTTCTGTGATTTCCATTACCCTACGAATAAGTATTTTTGAGTATATTTTACTTACGGTACTTAGTGGGCTGATACCTCTGTAATTACTGCAGTTCACTGTAAAAAAAAGTATCATTTCAAGGCTAGTTTCAGGTATTGAAACAGTCCTCCAAAAATATAGTCTCGAGTGTCTCTACTCTAATGCCACTTTATTTTGATGCCACAAAACGACATTTTAGTACAACTTTTTTGGATCAAAACAGGACCGAAGTGAGAATCAAATACTGTCTGTTTCAAATGTTTTCTGTTTTTCTTAAGCATGAAGTTACAAGAAATTAAAACAATTGCCCTATGCATTATTTTAGTTTCCTAGTACCACGAAGGAATAGTAAGGAGTAGTATCCCTGTAAGTGGGCAGTGGGACGAACGACGTCCAATAATTCGTTAATGCTATCTACGAATGAAAACTCGTATGCTGCCCCGTTCACATGCGCACTGGCGGTTGCCATGCCAACGATGTCAACACGCGTTTGAAGTTTCGAACTTGTGTATTGAACGAACATAAACAAACGAACAAAACCTACATGTGCATCGAGATGTCAAAAGGTAACATATTGAGTGGGTATAACATGTGACTGCGAAAACAGCTCTGCGCATGTGCACGGGGGAGCATAGAGTTTTCATTCGTAGCTAGCATTAACGAATTATTGGACGTCACTTGTCCCACCTCTGCTCACCAAACACATAGGGTGATACCACTCCTTACTATTCCTTCGTGCCTAGTACGTACCACTTTTCAATCTGAAGTTAGCAAAGTAAAATAGCACGAACGAAGGCTTCAAAAAAAGACGATTTGGTATTATAACAGGACGCTAAAAAAATGATGCTCAATTAAAATGGAACCATAGTTTTTTCAGTGTTGCTTTTATCTCTCCAGACACTCCCCATAAATTGAGAAAAAAATAATAAGAAGAAAATGATCGGGATTCTGGGTAAATTGGCTAAATATTTTCAGAAAAACTGCTGCCATTTTGCCAATTCATAACTTGATTAGAATTTCCCAACCAGTACTCAAAGGATGACGAACAATTATGTTAGAATCAGAAAAAAGGACCATTACCCATACAGGCCAGGCGGCAGAGAAAAAAAATTTGTCATTTTTGGCATTAATTCCGACTGAAGAAATTAGGGTTTTAAAATATTCTTTGTATCAATGTAAGGAACCGTTTTCGTTATCCCCCTATCCTGACCTCTGCGTATCTTTTGGCTGTGGCGTAAACTTTGAACAAACGAAATTATATTCATAACTCGTTTGTTTATGGTTTTTTTGTAAACTCCAAGTCTACAAAAATTAAAGTACATAAATTTCTCGTTCTCTTTCAAAATCCATGCAATATTTTTAAAAACGTTCAAAATTGGCGGCGGTTTTCCTGAGAATATTGAACAGTCAATTTACTTAAAAACTCCTGAATCTTAGAGAAAAGAGTCAATTTTTTTCGTGAAAACTGAAAATTCACATTTTTGCCAAAAACGGAACAAGAGGAGCAAAAGGTCGAAATAACAAAATTGTTTCTCTAAAAAAGTCCTAGAAAAATATTCCTTAATACTTTCTCCTATATTGCGTTATTTTCGAAATTTTTGTATAAATATTTGTAAAATCTTTTAGGCACGTGAAAGAATAATGTAGTTAGAAAAAATGGGGAGTAACGATTATGTCAAAAATACCGACTCTAAAGGAAAAAGTTTGATGTAAAAGTTGTCGAAACTATTAAATTATTTTCTTCGTTGCTTTTTTATAACATCGCAAAATGGTATTACTGAGAGAAGATACATTTACGGGAACAATTTTGTGTTTTCTAAGTCTTTCGCATCTGGTTTCATTTTGGCAGAAAATTTGAATTTTGTTTTTCAGAAGTAAAAAAATTCTCTCCTCTCTCGAAGGCTCGGGCACAAGATTTTCGCGATTGGGGTACGTTGAGTATACACTCGAGCTGCTTCTGCTCCATTACTCAGACACTCCCCGTAAATAAGGTGTATTTCGGCATACTCCTGATTGGTGGAAGCAGTCATTAGTAAGTGATAGAGGAATGCCAAGACACTATTGCCAAAGAACGGCCAAATAACAGAAAATAGCACGAACGAGAACAACAAAACAAATTGAATTAAAGGAAACTGAAATAAACATGAACACGTAGACAAACTGGAATTCCACAATTTTATTTCAAAGAGCGCAAAAGAATCTAATCTATCTGACAGATTGGAAACTCCCTATTTTTCATGTGAATAAAAAAGAAAAAAATAACGGCATATCAATATTTTTTTACACAAAAAAAAAACATTTGAAAGTGATGAAATTAGTTTGAATTTCTTTTGAATAGAACTTACACGAAGGAATAGTAAGGAGTAGTATCACCCTATGTGTTCGGTGAGCAGAGGTGGGACCAGTGACGTCCAATAACTCATCAATGCTAGCTACGAATGAAAACTCGTATGCTCCCCCGTGCACATGCGCAGAGCTCTTTTCGCAGTCACATGCTATACCCACTCAATATGTTACCTTTTGACATCTCGATGCACATGGAGGATATGTTCGTTTGTTTATGTTCGTTCAATACACAAGTTCGAAACTTCAAACGCGTGTTGACATCGTTGGCATGGCAACCGCCAGTGCGCATGTGAACGGGGCAGCATAAGAGTTTTCATGCGTAGCTAGCATTAACGAATTATTGGACGTCGCTCGTCCCACTCCCCACTTACAGGGATACTACTCCTTACTATTCCTTCGTGAGAACTTATTATGAACCTAAATTATTCTTTTATATATTTATATATTAGAGAAAACATTAAATAAATTCAAGTAGACACCGTTTATTCTAGCGCTTCGTGCTCGATAATGTATTTAATTTCAAAGCATCGACAACTGCAATTTGGTAATTGTAAATTTTCTTTTGCTGAAGCTCCTTCAGCTTTAGCGTTGTTTTTTTCACGATTGAAACTAAAACTACGCGTTTCATCAAGAAATAATTAATTTTTTCGTAGCTTTTGTCGTTTGTCCAAGAATTACATTTTTTTATTTTTAATGTTGTTTTTCTACGAATGAAACAAGAACTATGCATCCTACCAAAAAATGAGTAATTGCAAATTTGTAGCTCTTTCTCGGGTGAACGACTTTTGTCTTATTATTTTTTTTCCGTAGCTTGTGTCGTTTGTCCAAAAATTTAATTTTTTTATTTTTAATGTAATTTTTTATGAATGGAACAAAAACTACATGTTCTTTAAAAAAGTGATCGATGATAAATTTGCAGATCTTTTTGGGTGCATAACTTTTGGTGATTCGTCTTTTTTTGTATCTTGCATCGTATAACGGCAACATTGAATGTTTAGTTTTTCAAAAAGCAATGCTTTTGTTTTTCTGATATTTTTTCATATAGTGCGTTGTTTGGCTTATGATATTCATTTCTGTTTGTTTTTCGGATATTTAAAATGCTATAACTCTGTTAATTTTCTTTTAATCGAAAAAGGCGTGAATTTAAATTTTTCGACTTTTGCAGTACTATGAATAGCCGCACATACAATTTCTAAATCTTAAACAAAATGGTCTCAAAAATTTTCAAAATGCTTCAGATTTTTGAATTTATATCCAAAATAGCTGGCTAACGAACTTGACTTTCAGTTTCTGATATTAAGAGAATGTAACAAAGGCCAACCTATTAGATAAGAAAGTCATCGTGCTCACAGACAGACAGGCATACATATCACATACAGATAGACATACAGACATACGGACACATTCGTAAAAATGTGGAATTTGGAAATAGTGGAAAAGAATTTCATGTTTTCAGAAGAATTCAGAAAATAAAAAATAAATTAAGTTATTGAATCCTTGATCAGTCTTTGATTAGAAAGGTCACTTATATTAAACAGAAAATTATTAATAGACGTTTCGGTCCTGATTTTGGACCCTCTTCAATAAGTTTATTATAGTCAAATTCTGAAAAAATAGAAAAAAAAAAGAAAATCGTTTAACATACAAAAAAGTAAAAAATATATAGTCAAGTGAAGAATGTTTAGTTAAGTGACAATTTTGAGTAACTAAAAACATTAAGTTTGTAAATAAAAGAAATTACTCTAATATGATAAGCATGTCATTGGTAAGATAAAATTTTTTAAACAGCAGATCAAAAACATTTTAAAAAATCTACTTATTTAAAAAATCAATAGAAACATACCTATAAAAATAGTTCAAACATCCCATATAAAATGTTTCAAGTCAGACAGACCAAAAGTCAAGAATTAAATAACATGAAGAAAAATATGTAAGCAATATTTGTATAAAAGACATATGAAATTATAACAATTTTAAAATGGTTTAATTATTTCTTTATTTTTTGTTTCACACATTTTCAGTTTTAATCATAAATCTAGAAATTAAATCCCATGTTTCTTAATTGTTTGATCGCATTTTAAGGCTTTGAAGGCTTCGACATTCGTTATTATGACAGATTTCATTATTGAATGTCGTCTCAGTTTTCACCTCCATTGTTTTCCTCAGTAGACGTTCAACCAAGTTGGCGAGCGGTGTGTCGCGAAGTCTTGCCAGCTTGGAAAAATGGCAAAAGCCATTTTACCCTTCAAAGCCTTTAAATGCGATCAAACAATTAAGAAACAGGGGATTAAATGTCTAGATTTATAATTAAAACTGAAAATTTGTGAAACAAAAAATAAAGAAATAATTAAATTTTATTTAAAATGGTCTAATAAATTTCCGGAAAACTATTATTTTCATAGCGTAAATTAACGGCATCATTTTAGAATTCTATATATTGGTGTTTATTGATAAAATAATTTTCAATAACTTTCCGACGGGGTTTGTTTCTCTCATAGGACAATATTTGTGTATTATCAAAATCGAATTGGTGACTGGTATCTAAAAAATGTTCTGTTAGAGCTGTATAATTATTGTTATTAATATAAGTAACTTAATATTCATGTTCTCTATTTCTAGTTTCTAATTTTCTTCCAGTTTCACCAACATAGATTGCCGAGCAACTTAGGCAGTTACATTTATATACTAAATCCATTCGTTTAAATTTTAGAAGTGGATCCTTTAAGTTTGAGAAAAACTTCCCAGCATTCCTGAATGGTTTAAAAATTGTTTTTATTTTATAATGACGTAAAACCTGTTCGATCTTTTCAGATAAACTTTTGACATATAGACAAACTGTAAAATCTACAAAAATTTTTTTCCGTTTTTTTATTATTGATAAGAGATGCAGAGTTATAAAGACGTAATGTTTCTTTTTTTTGTACAGTAATCAATTAAATGTGAAGGGTATCCATTATCTTTTAAAGTATCTGCAATAAGTTTGATATTTTTGGGTCTGAATTCTGGATCTGAAATTCGGAGCATTCAGAAAAACAAACCCAATTACTCCAATTTTATGGCAGTTTGGATGAGACGAGTGAAAATTTAAATATCTGCCCTGCCATGTTTTCTTTTGAAAGCAGTCTATTTCAATATGATTATTTTCACGGATAATTAGTGTTTCCAAAAAACTAATTTTGTTTTTGTTTTCGATCTCGATGGCGAATTTTAAATTATTATTGTAGCTATTGCAACACGGCCCAGACAAGGTGGGATATATTTTCGGGGTCGATGAATTCGAATCCGTTGTCCATTTGGTCCCATCAGGTCGGGGTCAAGCTCAGTTCAAGGTCAAACCTACAAAATTCATCGCTCACCAATTGAGTCAGGGTACCTATAGGTTTTCGGGGTCGCTGAATTCAACACCGTTATCCGTTTTTTCCCATCAGGTGTGGGTCAAGGTCAACTCAAGGTCAAACCTACAGAATTCATCGCTAACCATATAAGTCAGGGTACCTATAGGGTTTCGAGGTCGCTGAATTGGAATCCGTTGTCCGTTTGGTCCCATCAAGGTCAATTCAAGGTCAAACCTACAAAATTCATCGCTAACCAAAGTCAGGGTATTAATAGCTTTCAGTCAATAGTATTCAGTCAGGGTATTAATAGCTTTTTGAGGTCGCTAAATCTCAACCTACAACTGTGAGCTTCGAAATTCCAAACTTACAGACTCCAAATCCACAAATGTACAACTTATAGAAAAACGTTTTCAATTCAGTTGAAGTGGTTTCAGCGTTACCCAATCTGAACCACGTGGAGGTACCAATTCCCTCATAACTTACCCGACACCGTAGTGGAGGCCCCAACGATTTGTATAAGTGACATTAGCAGACATTGTAAAGACAATAACAAAAATCGGATCCCTATGCCTATGATTTGGCGTGAACCTTCAAGACATGAAACAGATTGTTACTTTTGCTTATGCAGGACTGGAGGTTTCAATTCAAAAAATGTACATGCTTTGATTTAGCTTGTTATTGATTCTGTTACGTATCCAGCATTTACTAGCAACTTTGACACAGATAGTTTTGTAGGAACAAGGAATCAAGAAGATAGAGAAGACGATCTAGAGGAAGACTTCGTATCGGACAGTAAAATTTTACAAAAAGAATACGTCAATCAAGAAGCACTGAGCGATCTAATTCGAGATCTAGGCAGTTAAGGCAATGGGGAAAACAGAAAGTAAAGCTTATAAATATATTTTTTATAAGTTTCCTAAACTTTCAGATGCTAAAATAAAAGAGGGAGTATTTGACGGTCCGCCAATTAGAGCTCTGCTAAGATATGATGAATTTGAGCGAAGAATGACTAAAGATGAAAAAGAAGCATGGCAATATTCCAGGGAATTTTGCTCCACCTTTTTAGGAAATCAAAAACACCCTCGCTACAAAGAAATGGTTGCTAATTTGATTGCAAATTTTGAAAAGTTGGGGTGTTTGCTCAATTTAAAACTCTATTTTTTGGATTCACATATAGATTGGTTCCCTGAAAATTTAGGTAATATGAGTGATGGAGATGGAGCGAAGATATCAAGGAGTATGGGATACTCACATGATGTCTGACTATTGCTGGTATCTAAAAAAAGATACGAAGACCAGTCACAAACGTAAGAGTATTCGAAAATCATTTTAGTTTTAAAAAACGCGTTCTTCAGAAAAGAACAAATCGTTTTAAAAGCATCACATCTTAGTTTGTATACAGCATCATGATTTATACATCACGTAAACCTGGCGTTGGGGCCCCCGCTACCGTCGCGGATAATTTCTAAGAGAAGTGGTACCTCCACGTGGTTCAAAATGTGTAACGCTGAAACCACTTCAACTGAATTGAAAACGTTTTTCTATAAGTTGTACATTTGTGGATTTGTAGTTTGTAGGTTTGACCCTGAATTGACCTTGACTCTGACCTGATGGGACCAAACGGACAGCGGATTTGAACTCAGCGACCCCCAAAAAACCTATAAGTACCCTAACTTAATTGGTTAGCGATGAATTTTGTAAGTTTGACCTTGAACTGATATTGACCCTGACCTGATGGGACAAAACGGACAACGGATTCGAATTTAGCGACCCCGAAAATATGAGACCCACCGAGTCTGGTCCGTGTTGCAAGGGTTTTAGATTTTGTGGTCCTGTGTAATTTGTGTTTTTTTATGGGGAACAGCTGTGATAATATCATCTACGTATAAAGCAGTAGAAGGTGAGAGAAAAGTTTGATGTATTTAAACAAGTGCTTTCTAATTTTTCCATGACTGAATTCGCTGCAGTCAGAGAAAGAGGAGAACCCATGGCCAGGCCGCATATGTGTTTATAAGTTTTATCGTCAAAATTGAAAAAGTAGAATTTAAGCATAATTCAACACATAATTAAAACAAAATCATAAATAAAATACATAATTATGTGTTGAATTATGCTTGAATTCTACTTTTTTCAAATTTGACTGTAGAGCCTATGAACAAATATGGACCGAAACGTCTATTGATAATTTTTTCTTTAATTTAAATGACCTTTCTAATCGAAAAAGTCCTAAGTATTTTAACAGAATTTTTTAAAGTCTTCAAAAAAAGCCAAAAATTCAGAAAATTCTAAAAACTTTATAAAAATTCAAGTGATTTAAAGTCAATTCGAAGATTTATACATAATTCTGCAGTATCAAGAAAAAACGTTTGGATCCTAATTCAGTAGTAGTTCACCCATCCAACAAAGTTGATGAATTTGGAAATAGTTCAGAAGAATTCTATTTTTTCTGAAGAATTATGAGAATTTACAATAATTTAAAGTGAATTCTGGAGATTTGATGAAAACTAGAAAAAACCTTGAAAAATTCAAAACATTTTGATAGAATTCAATGATTTCTACAGAATTCTGCAGAATTAAGAAAAAGCATGGCATAAGGGATCAACCCACATTTCTCCAATTTTTCGGGAGATACAAAAAACGTGCTCTAAAATCGAATTTTGAATTTGAAAAAGTCTACTACAGGTATATTTTAGTACCGAGCAAAGTCCAGAAAAAATTGATTAGAAATAGTCAACCAGTTTTGAGAAATTAAACGAGATAGAATGCAGTATCATATCTGGACGCGCGTTTTTAGTACTTTGGATGTTGGAAAAAATCGATTTTTCTACCTGATAATCTCATTTACGAAAAAATATGGGTTAATCCCTTTTGCCGTGCTAGCCTTCAATACAGTAGTAGTTCACCGTCGACTAAAGTTCATTTATTTGGAAATAGTTGAAAATAATTCCATGTTTTTAGAATAATTCAGAAAATAAATCAAGTTATATCCTGAATTATTCAAGAGAATTCAAAGATCTTTAAAAGAACTCAAGAGATTACAAATGAATTCTGAAAAATTGAGAGAATTCTGCAGAATTCGAAAGACTTGAAGGAATTAACAATAATTCAACGTGGATTCTAATGATTCTAGGGGAATTCAAAAAAGTGTTGTAATGTTTAATCTGATTTTAAAGCATTCTACAGAATTCTTCAGAATTAAAAAAAAACGTTCAAATTCTCATTCACGAGTAGTTAACCCGTAGACCAAAGGTGGTGACTTTGAAAATAGTTGGAAAGAATTCCTTGTTTTCAGAAGAATTTAAAGAATTCAAACGGTGTGTTTCGCTTAGTGGGGGTTAGCCCCCTCTTATTTATCCCTCCAGATGCTTCAGCCTAGCCAGGGTTGGCTTCAGAGATAAATAATGTAACAACGGTTTCATTTTTTAGAGTGAACATATATGGGCTTATTCCCCTATAAGATACAAATCTAGCTCAAATCTAAGTGTGAGTGTGACGGTGAGAGTGCCGAAGGTGTGTGTGTGTGTATATGCTATTGACAGTCTTAAGTGGAAGTGTGGTGTGTCCGCGTATATAAGTCTTTGGGTGTGCGTGTGGAGTGTGCGAGTCTTAGCCTAAAGAGGAGAACGGATACTGGCCGCGGTGCGTGATGTTGAAGTGAGCGCGAGAGAGAGATGGACAGAGCGGATCTTCAGCATGCAAGCGTGTTCAGGCCGATCCCGCCGCTTCGGAGCTGGCTTTTATGCTCTGGAAGTGTCCGTGCTGGTCGAATCTCAGCCTGTATCTCATCCCTTGGAAGCGGGTGGGGAGGACGTACGTGTTGTGTCCTTCGTCGAGTGGGAGGTCTGGAAAAACCTCTCCCTTTTCGGCCTCATGAGCGAAGCGCTAGGAGCTTGCGGGTGGTGGTGACTCGATATTGGGGGGCGGCAGTTCCCTTGTGGTCCTTTTGGGTGCTGGTAATTCTGCAGTCAGTCTTTGTTGAGGAGGCGGTACCCTTCGATGTGTGATCGGGAGGGCTACCCTCTCGATGTTACGTATGCGCGGTCGGGTGATAGGTGCCGCACGTAGTGCCTTGGAGCTGTTCCTTCTTGCGAAGACTCTTGCGGGGTGTGTTGGCCGTCTTTGGCAAACCTCCTCCAATTCAGGGTCCTCTCTGCTGGTCGATCCTGTTGATTTTGTGGCGTAAGGTTCTGGTGGCGGCATGGCATCCGGGTGTGTGTCTCTTGTGTGTTGTTGTAGAGGGACCCTATCTGTCGGAACCGCTGGAAGTCGTCGAGCTCCAGTTCTCTCTCCATGGCTTGTAGAGTCTCTCTCATCGTGGTGAAGCTAGGAAACATCCTTCCTTCTTGGCGGTTGCGGTTAAAAGACCGATCGTGCGGTCCCTGTGTTCTGCTGGTCTAGCTATGTTGTTGTAGTGGGAAGTGCCGGTTTGGAAGGGGCCGTTGTGGCGGTAGGTTGCGGTAGCGGTGTGGGGTTTTGAGGTTGATCGTTATGATAGCGAGTGAGGTCCTTGGCGTGAATTTGGCGATTGAGCGCCCCCATTGCGTCTTTTAAATCAAAGATGCCAATTCGAACATAATTTAAAGAAATTCAGACTCTCAATGCTGAATTTACTGATCAAGGATGTTTTCAATCATGTTAATTTTTTAAAAGTAAAAATCTCAAAAATTAAAAGTGAATTAGAATTATGTTTACCACAAGATGAAATCATTCATCTTCTAAAACATCAGATTTTCCTTAATAAAAGATTTTTAAACAATGATAAAAGGCATGAGAACACTTTCTATTTTGATTGATCAACAAACTAATATTCAAGAGCAAAATTTGAATTTACACAACATTTTTGAAGAAGAAGATAAGGATCCTTGGTTTGTAAATTTATCAAATATTCAAATTCCTGATTCAGTTACAGATATTCTCAGATTAGGTAAAGGTTTTAGTAACCATGTGATAAAAAGTAAATCCAAACAAATGATGGAAATAGTCAAAGATGTTGAATCAAGCATACACAAAGTTCCAATATTGGATCAACGAGATTTCCGAAACAAGGTTTTACATTTGTTAAAGAGTTTTGTTGATAAGAATTGTTTGCAGATTAGTAGTATTGATCGTAAAATTTCTTAAGGTTTCAAGGTAACAAAAAATTTCCTTAAGAACAACCCTGATTTTACTCAACTATTAACACTCCAACGGAATTTTTAGAACAAAACTTTAATTTGATACTTAAAGACTCAATTACAACTTCAAAGTGCAATATTAAAAATAGCTGAGAATTTCAAAAAAATATTGTTTTAAAAACTGTCCCTGATGACCATGTAATGATTTCTTTGGAAGTTGTTGCAATGTTCCCAAATATACCCCTTCAATTAGATAAACAAGCAATTTTAAATATATGGGACAATATAAGGACACGCACTCGATTAAGTCAAAAAGATTTTATTAAAGGGATAGTTTTCATTATGAATTCAACTTATTTTAAATTCAATGGATCTTTTTATAAGCAAAAGTTTGGCACTACCACAGGTTCAGTCATTTCTCCGACTTTGGCAGAAATGGTTATGGAAGATTTGGAAGTCTTTGCTTTCAAGAAGCTGCATTTTGTTTTGCCCTTTTACTACCGGAATGTTGATGAAACCTTGTTGTGTGTTCTTCTAGCAAAGTTACAGGCGATTTTTGATGCTTTTAACCGTTTTCATCCAAAACTTCAGTTTACCCACGAAATAGAGAAAAATAGTAAAATCAGTTTTTTGGGCGTAGAAGTAATTAAAGGTCAGGATGGTAATATTATTACCAATTGGTACAGGAAAAATACATATTCAGATAGAATTTTAAATTCGTTTTCGGCTCATCCGTTTCAAAACATAATTGCAGTCATCAAAAACTTAGTCGACAGGGCTCTAGGTTTGTCCTAGATTTCATTTCACAAAGAGAATTTGAATATTGTTAGGAATATCCTTCTTCTGAATCATTACCCAAAACAGTTAGTTGAGCAACAAATTACAATCAGAATTCAACAAATCAAAAACAAACAAAGTAACATTTCAGCTACAGATAATCAGGAGGAATTGAGAGAATATAGTTCTTTTAATACTGTTGTTCTTCCTTTTTTTGGTCAAATTTCTAAAACTATTCAATTCATGTTGAAAAAATTTAATATTCATACTATTTTCCGTATAACATTTAAAATGGATTCAATAATAACTTTTGGTAAAGATCCTTTAGATAAATTTAAAAAGGGTGGTGTGGTTTACAAGATCCCTTGCAAGATCTGTAAGATGACTTACGTGGGACAGACTTGAAGACTTCTTAATACTAGGGTGGAGGAGCACAAAAGTGATGTTCTTTTAGTAGGTTGTTATAAGAGTGTTTTTGCTAGACATAAGAGAGGGTTTGTTGATGTTCACCATGAGTATGACTGGGATAATTTTGAAATTTTACATAGTGAAAGTAATGTGAGAGAAAGAGAGAATTCATGGAAATATTTTATATTAAAAAACAAAATAAGTCCTCTACTAATTTAAAAAATGATTTAAATAGATTAAACAAAAGTTATTCAAGTTTGAATAATTACATTTAGTTTTCATGAGTCTTGACTTTCTCTTATTTCTTGTTTGTTGTGACGGATTGGCCTATTGACCCACATTCAGATCTCAGGTATCGAAGATATAGCGTCGTCGCTTGCTCGCTGTTCCCACCTGTTTTCATTTTATTGCCTTGATAAGGGTGCTGTGTGAGCACTGAAACGTTGGTAAATACTTTGCATGCTTTTTTATTGTGATTTGATAATAATAAATATAAAAAAGACGAAAGAAATAAAAAAGAGAATGAAGGGGATTTGGTTGGTTGTCTTCTCATTTTTCTTTCCTCTTTTTTATTTTTGTCCAAAGAAACAAATTTTTTAAATTTGTTTCTGAGGAATTGCAATAGGAGCATTTTGTGGTGGTTGTCCAAATTTTATCGTTGAATTCTTGTTTTATTTTCAGGAATTCTATATATCAAAGATGACGTTCAAAACCTTTTTTACAACGGTGAAGGGTCCTTCGAACTTCTCTGCCAGCTTGGAATTGAAGTTTCCTATTTTGTTGGAGAGAAAATGTGTTTCTTTCAGCACCTTGTCACCTATTTCTGGGGCCCACTTCCGGCGTCTGAGGTTATAGTGCCCCTGTTGTTTCTGGAAGCTGCGGGCTATTTGGCTTCGGGCGAGATCTACTGCAACCTGAAGTTTGTCGATACGGTTTTGGTGTTGTTTCCTAGATGGTATCGCAGTTTCCTGGGAAAGGCTTCCTGGCGTCCTCAGTTTTCTGCCGAAGTTGAGATATGCTGGAGGGAATCCCGTGGTTGAGCGTTATGTCCGTGTTGTAGGCAAACTGGAGTTCTGGAGCGTGGATGTCCCACGTCTTTTGAGACTTTTTGATATTTTGAGCAATCATTGTTTTCACGACTCTGTTTGCTCTTTCGACGGGGTTGCACTGCAGCGTGTATGGTAGTGTAAAGCGGTGGTTGATGTGCATTTCCCGAAGTAGAGTTTTGACCTCCTTTCCGATGAATTGTCGCCCGTTGTCGGAGATGATGGTCTTGGGGCAGCCGTGACGTGGACAAACTTGCATCACCAAAAGCCACGTGTTGCCGGCAATCTCCCACGGTCCTTCGACGTTGGTGGCGTGCATCGTGCCGGCGGAGACTTGTTGTTTAGCCTTAAATTGTTGGCAAATGTCGCAGTTGCGGACTTGTTGAGCGCCCATCCTTAGCATTCCTGGCTAAACGCGTCAGAGTTTTTACGACAACTAGGTCCCTGTAAGGTCCCTGAGACCTCATCTCCCTCGGAAATCGATAGTGGTACGGTGCAGCGAGAGGGGGAGAGGGGAAGAAGCGCTCTTATGGCGGCGGGACGTGCGTGGTCACCAGGTGGTCGGTTCGGCTGGTATCGTCAGATGCCCTGGTGGCCCCACTCCTTGCCTAGCGAATCGTGGCCGTAGTTGCTTCAGACAGTCACGATTCACCTCGGCCTCTAGGCACAGTGCGGATTTCCTAGGAGTCCGTCGGCTGTTGGTCCCGGTCGCTCTACCATAGTAACTCTAGGTGGTAGAGAGACCAGTCAGCCCGTCGAGCGCAGGCACCCCGGTGTAACCGGTTTGCCGCTCCCGGCGAACTGTGCCGTGTTCCGTGGTCGCGAGTCCTTTTAATGTCTCGCGGCTGATGGATTGGCGGGGCGCGCAAGCGCGTCGTCAATCCTCGCGAGAACGGGGTTAGTAGACTCTCGCCTCTTGACGCGTCGATCGATGACGCGCGTGTTCCTTCTATATATATATAGGTTCATGTATGTAACGAGCAGCGGTACTGCTCCTTACACATTTCATTGAATTCTTCATAAATCAGGGTGAATAGTTTGGACGGTCCTTGATTATTTGCAATAATGTACGAATCATCCAGGCTCACTGAAATTATTTGTGATACGCTCACCGAATTTTGGCGAAGCTAGCCTACATTTTCAATTTTTTCTAAGCAACAAATTTTGGCGAAGCACTATTTTATCACGAACATTTTTATATAAAAGAATCGATTTTTTCCAAAATCAGACTCAAGCCCGCCTGATTTGAATAGACAAGCACATTCGTAATTGCATTTGTTTTTTTTTATAGCTTGAAGCAAGGTGAAGTTAGCTTGCATTTGAATGAGTTTCATCTTGGCGAAGTCTCGAGAAACTTTCAAAACCAATCACAGCAAAGTAATTCCCAAAGCCACTAGTTGAAGAGCGATCGGCAGTGAAAGAAGTCATTCTGTTTCCCGTCGACTGTATTGCTTTCGGCAAAGGTTGAAGGAATCACAGTAGAGCGACTCGCGGGCGTATAAAAGGGTTCGTTCTGTGTGCGGAGAGAACGTAACTACGTTCGTCAAGTTACGCGCAAAGGTTACGCTGCAAACATTTGTTGTTGGTGTGAACTGGGGTTCCGTAACCGTAAGCCCATTGTAATCCGTTGGGAAACCCAATGTCTGAACACGCGACGTTGTCGTTGGGGCATTAGAAGTCAATGATGAGGGTGCCGTATCAACAGTACCCGTAACGCGAAGCCTTTCTATCTCGGCTGTCAAGTCTCGCTCCCCACTCTCATCCCACGTCTCGTGCATGTGACGGCAATGCTGGTAGAACCCAACCAGTCGCCACCTCATCGTAATATCATCTCCGTCGGCGTTGAGTTTCAGGTACTCAAGGGTCTCGCAAAGTTCGGTAGCTGTCAACGAACTTGCCCAATTGATGATCGTATCCGTGGTTTTCGCTCACAGTCTATCTAGTTTTATGTTAGAATTCTCCATCTTGATTAAATTTATCTGAAAATCCCTACTCTCATTCAGTAATCGCAAAATCCTAAATAAGTCCTGCCGAAATCACGAAAATCTCACGGAAATTCCAAAAAATTTCAAAATTCGGAACAATTCCATATTTCCAGACCAAATTCCGAGGATGCTCACGAGATTCCGAGAATTCTTTCCACAAATATCGAAATTCCGATAAAAAAAAACACTAGAAAATTAGAAATTTATGGCAATTTTGAAATTTGCGTACAAATAGACAGAATTATTTTATTTAATTATTAATAAGGTTCTCGAACAACCCTAGATCCCCCCACCCCCCAAAAAAAGAAAAAAAACCTGAACTCACTCCCGAAATACCGAACATTCCGTACGAATAGCTAGAATAGAACACATCCCTAACCACATGTCACATACTTATATACCAAAAAGGTATATAATAATATAATAAGTATTTTTTTGACATACTTCAGACCAAATAGAAGGAGATTCGTTGTTGAATCCTTTATTGCACACTTTCAATAGCCAACGTTTCGAAAACAAAAAGTTTTCCTCATCAGGACGAATATTTTTTGAAGTTCTTCAACATCTTAAATATCCGTAGATTTCTATTCCTTTTCTGTCTTGCTATATAAATATATGAAATAATTTTAGTTTTAATTAATATTCAAGTGAATTGATTTTTTTTTTATTTTTGAGGTTAAAAATTGTAATTGAAATATTTACCTTAAAATTCTTTATTTTCCACTTAAATTTTGTTTAAATTAATTGATGTCATTTAAATATTCTAAAATTCAAGCTTTCAACAGTAACAGTTTCGTTAATTTAGTTAAAATTAAATGAGAGACATAACAAACGTTATGCTCCATTTTCGCGAGAAGAAATTGAGAAAAGAGAGGAAGTGAAATCTTAACAAAGACAGAATAAGCAATGACGTATCATCATCTTAAATTATAAGGTGATATAGTTTCTAAATATATCTAATTACTATATTAAATTAAAATAGTTAGAAAATTAAACATTATTAACAACTTTATGAATTGTTTTGAAATTGTTATTGATGATTAGTTACATGTATATACCAATAATCTGAAAACAAAAATTTTCATTGAAAAATTCATCAGTATTTTAAGTAGATGGATTGATATAAAAAACTATACAGAATTACCTATTGAAAACTTTTAAGAAGGAATACAATTTTTAATGGAACAAACAGTATTTAAATTTAATAACAATTTTTACAGACAAATATTTGGAACACCTATGGGTTCTCCAATTTCTCCAACATTAGCTGGTTTAGTTATGCAAGACTTAGAATCAAATGTCATAAAAAATTTAAATTTTTCTTTACACACATATTTTAGATACGTTGATGATACTTTTATTATATCACCTAAAGAAAAACTACTTGTAGCTAATCCCTGTCAATTAATTTAAGTAAATTAAATTGGGGTTTTATGAAGTACAATTTTTGGAGGTACGATAGGACGTGTTGGAAGGTAAGGTAATCAAGAAGGTCCACGTAGTTTACCGAACATAGAGAACATTCCTCGTTAAATAAGTGGGTGGTCCTAAAAAGGACCGATTTGTTTTCTAAGTTTGTTAGGCTGCCCTGGAAAGGGCCGTTTTCGTCTGGTGATCGTGAAACACCTGCGACTGCGGGTCTCACTTCCTTGTTCAATCAGTTGGTGGTCCTGAGAAGGTCCGATTTGGTTCGTAGTCTGGTTAGGCTGCCCTGGAAAGGGCCGTTTTCGTCTGGTGATCATAAAACACCTGCGACTGCGGGTCTCACTTCCTCGTCTTCCTCTTCTTGTTCTTCTTCTCCTTATGTTTCATGCGTACTGGCCGTGGAAATTGTGTCTCTGGGCCTGTAGACTCGTCCCGTGGCGGAGTAAAACGAAACAGAACGCGTGAGGCTGCTGTTCGTGGATCGAAAATTCGGTCGATGACAGGGGGTGCCGACAACGGCTCAGGCTCGCCAAGAGAGCGATCGATAATTTTGCGCCGCGTAGACTGAGACTCTTGGTTGTGGGATCCCTTCCCCACTACACTAGAGTTCTAAGTATCATCGTGAGAAACGTTCACCCGCGGGGAATACCGGATGTCGTTTATGATGCGCGGTCTCTTTTTTTCAGGTGTCACTTTGAGGGGCGAGGCATGAAGATCCAAAATGTCCTCGGAACCTGAAACATCCTCGGTTTCTACTGAGTATGCTGCCTGTAACGGGGAGCGATTAAAACCGGGAAATTCGGGGTCATACGCTTCCACTGCTGGTGTCCCAGGCGGACTTATCGAAGTAGATCGGCGGCGAGATTCGTTTCGGGGAACAGGACTGACGTTTTCCAGTGAGTCCTTTGAGGTATTTTTCGCGAGGTAATCAGCAAGGTCGTCGAAGGAATCTATTGGAACTTCATCGAGTTCAGAGCATGTAGGAAACTCGTTTTCGCACTCGCTAACACCCTGGACGTCGGAAAAGTCTACAGCCTCGGATGGAGGGGGCGGTTTATCACTGTTGTCCGCGGGGCTTGAGTTCTCGATCTCGATGCGCAAGTCACGCTTTGGCCTCCGGTAATACGGTTCAGGTATAGATACTCTGACACCTGGGGGAGCTATCGCTTGAGCGGCCAAGGCCCGTTTGCGTTTTATGGCAAAGCGCTTGCGCGGATTCGGCCGATTCTTCCGCTCCAGCGTTGGGGTTTTTTCACTCATTAGTTTCTACTCGCTACAAAAAATACACTGGAATACCGCGTTACAACGCGGGCACTCGACAGGCGTATAGCACGCGAAAATCGGGTTACACTGGGGTGGGCAGCACGCGGGTTGCGTGAAGTAACTGCAGCTGGATGTTACGTCACACGGCCACGAGCGCTTATTCAGGTTAAGTCCGGCGACACTGACACTCCCTGACACGTAATTCCCTTGACAAATATTAACCGAGGGATAACTGAGAGAGCAACTATTAGGACGTGCACTCGCGAGAGAGGGGAGGGCTCGAAGCACCTCTTCACTTTTGTTCACCGCACTATGCTCGACGGACCCACTATCTTGTGGGGCACTGGACTCCTTTGTGGGTTCTTCTTTTACTTCCTGTTCCTTCGCGTTTCTGCGCTTAATCGCCAGACGCTTGCGTGGATTAGGACGGCACTTCCTGGGTTTTTCTGGACTGGGGGTGTCCATGGAGCCACCAAGTTCTAGGTTTTCCCTGTGGACATAGAAAAAAGAGCACACAAAAAATACAGGGTGAAGCGTTGAAACACTCCTGAGGACTCCCTGGTGACTAAACAATCACTCAAAAGGTCCAATGGGTGTCTGTGTTGCTGGTCCACGATGAGCACTCTTCATGGTGCACGCTGAGGACGCAATATGCGCGTCTCCGTTTAGGCAACCGCACCTAATAATATTACATGTTTGATCTTTTAAGATTATTCTTTGTTGAACAAAGCTCAGGGTCGTTCCTACGTCGGAAAGCTCATGAATACAAAAAATATTCCAGATTATTGTAGATTGCGTTGGTGCTGGATAGCGCCAAGGCGAGGCAGCGATGAGGTCCGACGACGCGAACGAAGTCTGAAGCCATAAAAAAAAACCAAGCAGCGACGAAGCGGTCTCGTTGGTGTTCGACGAATGAATGCCCGAGTCACGAAAAATGACCCATATTTATATGAAAGCCCACGATGCGCATGCCGCAGTGGGGCGGTATTTGCGGCTGATTGGTTGTAGAATGCAAAGTATGGAGCGCGAGATTTCGATTGGCTCTTCCATTAGTTTGAGCGAATAAATCGGCATAACGCGAAAACTTCGTTTTATGCGAATCGATGATTTGCGGTTCATCTGAGGAAGCCCGCAATAACTAAATCTGCCTCACCTTGCCGGAATCTCTATCAACCTATTTATTAATATCAGACATGAAAGAATTGTACAGTAATTATGATACTTATTTTCTAAGAAAGCCTTGTAAGGCATATCAAATTATTTTAAACGTCGTGGGAAATATGGCTTTCGATTAATTAAAATTGCCAGCACGCTGGCGGGCGACATACTTTACGTTATAAATCAATTTAATTCTTATCATCCAAGACTTAAATTTACACACGAAATTGAAAGTAATAATTCTATTTCTTTGTTAAATGTTAAAGTTATAAAAACTGATTCAGGTAATATTATTACAGATTGGTTTCGTAAAAATACTTATTCTGGTAGATATTTAAATATTCTTTCAAACCATTCAATACAACATAAAATTTCAATAGTAAAAAATCTCATTGACACAGCTTTAAAATTATCAGATGAATCATTTCACAATTCAAATATTGAATTTATTTAAAAAACTTTATATTTAAATAATTACCCAACAGAATTCGTTCAAACTCACGTGAATAATAAAATCAAATCAATTACAGATTCTTTATCCAACCAAAATAATATAAATATAGTTAGAAATTCAAATTTTAAACCAATAGTTTCAATTTCTTATCATGGAAAGTTATCTTTTGAAATCAAAAGAATTTTAAATGATTTTAATATTACAGCAAATTTTAGAATTAACTCTAAACTTGATAAATTCATAAAATTGGAAAAGATATATTTGATAAATTGCAACTCACTGATGTAGGATATAAAATTCAATGTTTGAATTGTGAAAAATGTTATGTGGGTCAAACTAGTTGATTACTTGCTACAAGAATAAAAGAAAATCATGATAATTTTAGATAAAATCCTAAAAACCATAAACTCATAGCAAAACATCAGGTTGAAACAGGCCATTTGATTGATTGGGATAATGTTATAATTTTACATCATGAACCTAATGAATATAAAAGATTAATAGCAGAAATGTTTTTTATAAAGAAAAACAGCATTAATTGTTTGAATATAATTTCAGATCTTAATAATTATAGTCCAATATATAATATAATTATGGATTCTCTAATTTCATTTAAAAATTAGAAATTAAAAAATTAAAGAATTGAAAAATAAAAAATTATTTGAATTTTCAAAATCCCAAATTGATGAATTTTTCAATGAAATTTTTTTTTCATGTTATTGGTATATACATTTAACTGATCATCAATAACAATTTCAAAACAATTCATAAAGTTGTTAATAATGTTCAATTTTCTAACTCTTTTAATTTAATATAGTAATTAGATATATTTACAAACTAGAGCACCTTATAATTTAAGATGATGATACGTCATTGCTCATTCTGTCTTTGTTAAGATTTCTCTTCCTCTCTTTTCTTAATTTCTTTTCGCAAAAATGGATTGAAGATGTTGAAGAACTTCAACAAATGTTCGTCCTGATGAGGAAAACTTTTTGTTTTCGAAACGTTGGCTACTGAAAGTGTGCAATAAAGGATTCAACAACTAATCTCCTTTTATTTGGTCTGAAGTATGTCAAAAAAATACCTATTATAATATTATAAATTTTATATCACTCAGACAAACAATATCGCTTAAAACACCATCATTAATCTATCCAAAAAGGTTTTAAATTCCAAATCACAGAAAATTTTTTCATACCATTTAGTACTTTTGTGGCCCTACGTTGGGCACCACTTTTATAACGATTTTCCCAGCCTCACGGGACGTAAGCTGGAAGCACCGCTATATAATGGCCGCGACAACGTAGGAACATAATAATATAATCGAATTTATATACTTAGCTGCCAGGCGCCAGACACCTCTTCGGCGTCAGTCTGAAATTGTTCAAAAAGTTTACTTTGACTAAACTCTTATAGAAAGTCCTTAGCTCAGGGGGAGGGATGCATGGGGAGAGAAAAGCACTCTAATATTTGAATTTTGTAGAAAATAGTAAAACTATGGAAAGTTTAATAACATTTAAGAATAAATTGATACATAAAGAAAAGGTAAATATACAAAGGAGTCTAGACACAAACCATGATTGCCCCTTTCACCTACTCAGATTAACCCTTGAACTGCACACCTCAAAATAAATACGTAAGCTACACCGTGGGTGTTTGACACCCAGATGTAGAATTATACGTTTTTTAAAAATCCAGTTGGACTTATAACGATATAATTGGTTAGAAACTAGATTTTGAATAAAAATCGAAAAATGAGTTTGTTTCATGAAAAATGTATATATTGCGTAATTTTTAATATTTTTACCTACAAATTTAATGGTATACTCTTGAAACAGTATGCTTTTAGGAAAAAATAAGCTCAAAGTTTTTCTGGGTGTTTGGCACCCATAGTGCAGTTTAAGGGTTAAACCCTTGAACTGCACACCTCAAAATAATTACGTAAGCTACACCGTGGTTGTTTGACACCCAGATGTTTAAACCAGTATAACTAAGCCGGATTTCAATATTTCCTAACGAAATTCTAATGGAATGTAGAATTATACGTTTTTTAAAAATCCAGTTGGACTTATAACTATATAATTTGTTAGAAACTAGATTTTGAATAAAAATCGAAAAAATGAGTTTTTTCATGAAAAATGTATATATTGCGTAATTTTTAATATTTTTACCTAAAAATTTAATGGTATACTCTTGAAACAGTATACTTTTAGGAAAAAATAAGCTCAAAGTTTTTCTGGATGTTTGGCACCCACAGTGCAGTTTAAAGGTTAAAACAAAAGAATTTAAAAATCAGTAACCGTACACGAACATATCGCTTACCATTAATTGAAATGACTACACACTAAAATGCTTCATCCTAACGTACAAAAAAAAAGAATTTCTGTTAAAACAGAACAGGTCCATCGCACCAAACATGGTGTCTGCCCATGTGATAGTTTGATGATGTAACTTCACGGTTATTCGATGGCCGACACGAAACTGAGCTCCTGCGTCCTCTCCACTCACCAGCTCCTTCCCGCTCGCGCCCAATTCTCCGTCCAGTCGGTGCTGCCCTCACAAGCTCGATTTCCGGGACTCAAGTCGCAGGTACCAGGTCCGACAGAGCCTGATATTTTACCAATAATCCTTCTAGTCGGGATTATTTTTGAAGTCTATAGGTTAACATCCGGATGGGCCCCATAATCTTATGTAGTGTGACACGAACGTGGATGAGTGTAGTCAGCGTGGCCAAGTCAGGTGGTTCGGGTGACATAGTGCGTGGTGTCAGTGATTGGAGGTGGTGGCAGTGTTTTTCCCTGTCGGATTTCTCCATGAAAGATGGATTCGGGGATTCCAAGGACCAATGTAGGACGTCAGATTCCTCCTTACCTTATAATTCCAGGTATATAATTTAACCTACTAGGTAATAACCCTTTACATAAGTTTTAGTTGGACGTTCCTAACCTAATGGCTACCTGTTTCCTATCCGTTTTCCAAAAATTCACATAAGAAATATAAATTCACTCTCATTCATCGCACCTTAAGGGGTATGGCCACACTAGAATTTGCAAAAAATCGATTTTTCATGCTTAAACGATCCTTTAACATTATAAAAATAAGATACTAGTCGATTCACAGCGAAGACTTTTTTTTCACCAATTTTGAACGTATAACGTGAGGCTGCGTGTGACGTGCCCGTAAAGTACTAAACTATAGACTGGCTATACGCAGAAATTCAAGCTCTATTGAAGGAATGAAAAAGGAAATTTAGGCCAATCTTTACCACAAGCTTTCCACCCATGAGAAGCCATAGTATGAAAAATGCCCATTCGGTGCCAAATATTGGTGCACGTGGCCACAAGCCAAGGCAGCAAATACAACTTTAAACGCATTTTTCTCAAATCAGCGTTTTTCAACTCGGCTTCACAAATATTTTCAACAATTTGTATCCGATCGACTGTCAACTTCAAATGCCTGCCATTTTCGGAAAAACCAATATTTTTACATTTCCATATGTACTTCTCTAGGTATTCTCATGTAGATATAATATAATTATATAATGTATATATATATTTGAAAAAAAGTTAAACAACCACCGCAGGGTACCACTAAGAGCAATTGCCATCTAAAAAAAAAATGTCAAAAGCCCCTAGTAGAACCGCGGTAAAATACACCTATGGCGACGTCTCACATCCGTGAGATAGGTGTTCACAGGGCAAGACGAAATCACAAAGACAAGCCGGCGAAACCCTCGTGTGTCTTGAGGACACGAAGCGACCCAAGGATGACAGCTTTCTGCATCCATCTCGCAAGTGCCTTGGCATATTTTTGGCACGCGGATATGGCTTTAAGGTTACGAACCAGTGATAATTTAACACCTCCGAGAGCACCTATCACAAGGATAATTACTCGTACCGAATATTTCGGGTAAAGTCCTTGCAGCTCTCTCTAAAAATCTTGATACCTCTCCTCTTTTTCTTTCTCCTTTGCAGTGATGTTGTATTCGGGCGGAGCCGAGAATTCGATCACGAATATAGTTCGTGTCTCGAAGACTTGGAGAACAATGTCAGACCTCCAGTGCGCAACGGAGACTGCTACCCGAAAATCGTAGTACCAGAAAATCTGGCACTTCTCGTTTCGTACAATTGACTCTATATCCCTTGGAGCGTTCGGCAGGGCAGGGTCCTTGGGAACGCCAGTAATCTTTCCTTTCTTCAAATGAATTTTGGCACACTTGTCCAAACCAAAGTCCATCCCAATCTCTCCTTTGTAGTTCTTGACGATATTTATAGCAGTTTAAAGTTTGCTTTTACCAGCGGCGTAGATCTTCAGGTCATCCATATGAAATACATGAGTGACCTTATGCTCACGCTGATTAGTGTCGCCGCAGAGGTATCCAGGGGAATTTCATAGTGCGAGAGACAGAGGCAGAAGTGTGATGCAAAAAAGTAAAGGGCTCATACTATCCCCTTGAAAGACGTCCCTCTGGAAGGTGACCTTTTTTGTCGTCAGACGAATGATTCCTAGATGAGATGGTGAATCTAGTTTTCCAAAGAGGCATCAATCTCTCTATGCATCTCACTATGTGTGGATGTACCATCAAGCTTTCCAACAGACAGATGATAAGTCTATGAGAGGTTGAATCGAAAGCTTTCCGGTAGTCCATCCAGGCCATTGACAGGACGCGCTGATGGACTGTAGCGTCTTTACAGACACACCTGCCAATCAGCCGGTTCTCTCGACAGCCTGCTACACCTTTTTTCGAGCCTCGTTGTTCGTACATATCTCGCCATACAGGCTCAATTCGTCGAACAATCCTGTTGTTTAGGACAGCTATAAAGATCTTATAGAGTGTGTTCAAACGAGTTATTGGCCTGTAATTCTCTGATTTGGACAAGTTGCTTTTTTAGCTAGGAGTATAGTGCGTCCTAAAACCAGCCACTGCGGAATGGGCGTCTCCGACTTTAAATATGAGGTGAATATGCGGGCCAAATGTTGGTGTATAGAAGTAAACTTCTTCCACCAAAAGTTCTTGATACAATCTGGTCCAGCACCGGAAAATTTCTTCGTGCCTCTAAGTGCTTTTCTCACCTCTTCCCCAGTGACTGATGGGCGCCCCTCCTCAGATTTTATGACGCTGTCGCAAAACTTCTTGAAGTGGATGATATTGTCAGTATCTTCTTTCAACTCTAGTGTTTTCGGGATCTTGTACACCTCTCTCCAAAAAGTCTCTACCTCCTTGGGCTTGTGTGAATTTTTTACAAAAACAGGAGGATCACTGAAGAGGCCTGATGGGTCAGCAAGAAACTGTTGATTCTCCCTGCTCCATCTCTCCCTCTTCTGTATCTTCCTCCTTGCGTCAGATAACAACCTTATTTTGTCAACAATATGCTGCTTGATTGTCAGCAGCTTTGACTTGTTGAGTGTGTGATTCAAGGTCCTTAGTTGCCCATCCAATTTTCTTGTTCAGTTGATGCAAGCGTCTTCTTGTCTTTTGATCCATCGTCGGTTTCAGCCTTCGATATTGACTCAGCCAAAGCTCTCGCCGCACCATAAACTGAGCAATTGATGGTCCAGAGGTCGGACTCTTGCGAGATATCTCCACGAAGGGAGAAATCCATTTCAGCCAGATCTTGGGGCTTAAGAGGAACTTGCATGTTGATGTTCCTTGATTTCGCAAAGACTGAAGCGAAACGTGTTGAAGCTCTGGGTGTTTCTGGCACCACAGAGTATGCATACGCACCATAAAGCCTCCGCGAACAGGGATAATGCTGGCATCGTAGCAGTCTAGCACGTCATTCTTTAGTTGATCCGTGCACTCAATGTGGGCGTTTCGCCGGTTCGTCGTCGTGTTTACATCTAAATTATTTTCCGCACCCCGAACTCTAGGATGATTGGCATTGTTTGCCGATCCATTGTCGGGTTCTCTGCGCGTTCGATCGTTTTCAACCGCATCTACAACATTTTGGTGGTTTGTTGGTTTGATTGTTGTTCCCACGAGCAGCTAGGGAAAGGGTTCGTCCATCCTTGTAGAGCCCGCGTGCAAGGATAAGGCTGATACTCTGAGACGTCGCCCGGTATCCCAGAGTCACCGTTAATGACACCCAGGTCGTCGGTCGTCGGTCCCTAAATTCCGCCGTACTTGCCCCTGACCGTCGTCGTCCTCTGGGTACCAGGGTACCGCCTGGTTACCCCCAGGACGCGTGAAATACCGCCCCATACGCTCCCACAGTACCTCGTCTACACCGTTCATGTTTAGGCTCAATACCCTTAGAATTGCCCTAAGAGCCTCCTCTGATAAGTCACTTGCTCAATTCGGTAGTTGGGCCATTATCGTTCCGATACTGGCTCTAGTTTGCCTAGTCTGGCCCTCGATTGCCCCTATCGGCGCGGCTCCGGCTACGGACTGTGTTGCGCTAAGAGCCAGACTTCCCGGTAAACCGGGGTCTTCCCGATTATCTACCTGCTCTCACTCCCCCTCCATTGGGTCATGCGCGTCCATCACCCTACCTTATGTCGAGTTCTATTCACTAAAAATAAAAAAATACCTCGAAAAATTCAGTCTGGGCGCGTAGTCGCCGTGAATTTTTCCGTAATTTCCCTATGTTCGCGACTCATCCCCTTATCTTGTTTGAAAACTCTCGAAGACTCACTTAAATTCTTTACTCTTCTCGAGAAATTGTTAAAATTCACGTATTTTCACTAAATTACCGAAACACTTGAACCATTCCTACTAGTTCCGTAAGTTACCGGCAAAATTCCCAGAAAAAAATTTCTCCAAAATCGGCGAAGCTATTGAGAAGTTTCATAAAATAAATTTTCCAATCCTGTAAATCCTAAATGAAAAATCTTTAATTGCAAAGAATCATCAAAAAGTTCCGAAAATTCCCGGAAAGTTCCGAGATTTTCTCCAAGCTCCTGAAAAAACTGCTGAAGAATCGCGAAAATGCTCGAAAGTTCCTTAACCTAAGTCAGAATTTCAGAACTAATTACCAAAATATTCAACTTTTTTTCAAATCGCATTTAATATCTGAGCAATTCTTCTTTTTGCTCCAATTTCTGGGAATGTCCTGGTTTATGGGCTTTGTTCGGTCTCAAGGATATTTCGGAGTGGAAAAAAAAACACTTGTCTGCCGCGAAAATATTCAATACCTGATTTATTTTACCGGAAGACCATGTTTTTGAAGGTTAGGGGACAGTACGGATATAAAATGTTCTAAAAGTTTCTTTTAATTGTTAATAAAATTAACAAGATATTGTTTCATCCTTAGGAAGCAAGAGCCAGGCAACTACCGGGAAAACTTATCATTAGCAAAAGCAAAGAAAAAGAAAAAAATGTTTCGCAGTTCGCGCCCGTGGTTTCTGTCAGCTAAATATATTTTTAATCCCCGTTCTCTCTCACTCCACTGCTCGTGTCACCTAGTGACATCCCTCTATGTTGGGTGCTATTTGTAAGCTGAATTTCCAAATTTAATCGTGTGCACCACGGTTAAATACATCCTGGCCAGGGGGTGGCCCAGGTAGGAAACTTGCTTACTAATGTAATCATATGCAATGCCTATTACTTACCTGCCAGGTTTCTTTCAAATTTGCTGTCAATCCCCGGAATCGACCGAGTTCGTGGGCTACACTCTTTCAGCCCACGAACAACCCACGAAGCCCGTTTATTCTTATACTCCGGCGCCAGATAGGGATAACCCTATCCGAGCCTCGTAGGATCCGGTTAATTTACACTGGCAGGTGGGCCTGCTCGCCTTGTCCGCATGAGAGAGGGAGCGGGATCGTAGGAGCGAGAGAGAGATATGCTCCCTTAAATTCAATTATAGATAACCCTCAAAATGTCCAAATTAACAAGTGACTCTTTATTTGGTACATTAATTCAGTATTTATATTTAACCTAACCACAAAATGTTAATCTAATTGGACCAGCGAGCGCTTATGTGCGATCTCGCATTCTTATGGAACCGTGCCCCCTGACTACTTCGCAGCCCTCTTTACATTGTACACTTCTCGGGGTTCCGCGCGGTTAGTCCTACGAGAAAAACCTCCCTTTGAACCCGTTACTTTCCCCGGTTATGTGAAGTTAAATCCCTAATATAACAACCCGGGCGAACCCCAGCGAAACTCCTAGCACCCTATAACGGCCGTCGGGAACACCCACGCTAGGCACGACGCCGGTCGGCGTCCATTCCGCGTGCTCACGCTCCACGATTTTGAGGGACGCTCGCCTCAACTTCTCTCAGTATCGGGTTCTCGAGCCGAGCGGGCCTCGTGCTGGTTAGCGTCGTGGGGGTCCCGGACGGTCCCCGTAAGCCATGATCCAGCCCACTTTTACTGAAACCTGACCTTTAGAGTCTACACGTGGGCACCCGGTGCCAGAGCCGGAAACACTTTTGCAGAATCGATATGGAGGTCTACTAACCTTCGAGCCATTCGGCCAGTTCTCTTTTTCCGTCTTCATCCATCTCAATCTTTCCTCTTAAAACTCCGATCTCTCCTCCGTCCTTTGGATTTCAATCCTCTTTCGGTGTTTCCGGGCTACCGAAACGCTACCGAGCCAAGCCAACAAGTGACGCGAGAAGCGTGCTTTCCTAAGCTTCCTCCCGTTTCTTTCCTTTCAACCCGCGCTTTCAGTGTATCGAGGCTGTCGATTCGTTGGTTGCAGTAGGAACGGCTTGCTTGTCGACCTCGGCCAATGGGTGCCGTCGCACCATCGCTGCTTGCTTATTGGTTCCGTTGGCCGGGCTGCTTGTCTCCCCATTGGTGTTCCTCATCCTAGTTACAACATGGCCGACTTCTAGTTTCTTCAACATGGCTGCCTTTCCGTTGCCTTAAGATGGCCGCCTGCCAACTACCCTAGCATACAAGGTCCTCTAGCCACGTCGTATAACAGGGTTGGTTCGTTGTGCTACGTGCTGCCTCCCACGTTACGAGTGATGCTTAACGGTGTGCTACGGCGGGGTTGGCTGGGTCCATTTCGTAATACCTTCGGTGCTGCGAGTGGACCTTAATAGCGTTGCACGACAGGGTTGGATCGCTTTGACCCGACGGTCGCCTTGGTCCTGGTACTCGCCGCTGGTATCGGCGCTGCTTGCCTTGTGTCGGCGCCGAAACTTGGCCGCCGACTTCGCTCTTCCCACCTCTCCGGTGGAGCGTGATCGCTGGCTATAGTGGTCATGGGTGGTGCTGTACTCTCGGTCCCTGCGTGGGACTGCTGCGCCGTATCGATTGAGTCCCACCCTCACGTACTGGCTCCATGGTTTCCGGTCGGTCGTCACTAATATGAATCGTCTGCTCATTGTTTACGAGCTGTCAACTAGTGTTTAGCTCTGACACCGGCCCGATACAAATGTCAATCGAGGATGCTCAGTGATCACTGAGGCTTATCGTTAAATAGCCGGGAAGGCTGGTAATGAAACAGGCCTAATTAATTAATTAAATTACAATTATGGTTGCCTGTAACACTTAAACCTACGTAAGTATAATGTTCTCTTAGACTTGTTGTCTTGGCTGGGCGGTGAGTGTCCTTTCAAATTTATATATATATATATATATATTGTTGTATCTCAAAATTCTTATCTCTAATTGAAGCTCGTGCCGGCCATGACAGTAATTGCGGTCAAATGTTTGGTTTTGTATAATAATTCTCAAAAGCCGGGGAAGTATCCATATATGTATAATTAAAAAAAAAAAAGATCTACAACCACCGCAGGGTACCACTGAGAGCAACTGCCATCTAAAAAAAATGTCAATGGCCCCCCGGAACAACTGCGGTAAAATACACCTATGGCCACGCCTCACATCCGTGAGATGGGTGGTCACAGGTCACGACGAAATCACGACAGGCCGTCGAAAGCCTCGTGTGTTTTGAGGACACGAAGCCACCCAAGGATGACAGCCTTCTGCACCCATCTCGCAAGTGCCTTGGCATATTTTTGGCACGCGGGTATGGCCTTAAGGTTACTAACCAGCAATAATTTCGCACCTCCGAGAGCACCTCTCACAAGGACAATTACTCGCACCGAATACTTTGTGTACAGTCGTTCCAGCTCTCTCTTAAGGTCTTGATACCTCTCCTCCATTTCTTTCTCCTTTGCAGTGATCTGTATTCGGACGGAGCCGAGAATCCGATCACGAATATAGTTCATTTCTCGAAGTCTTGAAAAGCAATGTCAGGTCTCGAGTGAGCAACGGAGACTGCAGCCCGAAAATCGTAGTTCCACAAAAATTGGCTCTTCTCGTTTCGGAGAACTGACTCCATATCCCTTGGAGCGTTCGGCTGGCCAGGGTCGTGACCAACACCGCAAGAGTGACAAAGGTGGTACTCAAGTACTCTTAGGGCGGCATTATGTTCCTGCGTGGGTCGGACACCCCGATAGTACGTGTTCTAGGTACTCAGCGTGTACATGACACGCTCTGCACCTATCACTGGGAACTTCTTGAGACAAAATACGGGCAAGATATGCTAAGGTGGAAATGACACCGTCC
This sequence comes from Andricus quercusramuli, assembly GCA_932178445.1. Classification (NCBI taxonomy): domain Eukaryota; kingdom Metazoa; phylum Arthropoda; class Insecta; order Hymenoptera; family Cynipidae; genus Andricus; species Andricus quercusramuli. Next base: position 33,925 of record CAKNXH010059147.1, read on the forward strand.
TGGCGTGCGAAAATAAAGTCCTCTGTACCTGAATTGAGCCCTGATGATTTGAGGGAAGCAAAAGTTTGCTCCTTCGACAAGGAATGTTTTTCTAAATTTCTGTGAAATTTTCCGTGCATATGCTTGTCGAGTAGCTCTTGGTGAAATACTCCAACCTCTGCTTTCTTTACTTCGGCTTTTAGACGTTAAGCATCTAGATGGAGTAATGCACTTTCCTCACTTCTGATGTTAAAATTCAGGCCAAGAGTCTCGGTAGCTTGCTCCGCGGCTTTCTAAAGGAACGCTCCTTCGCCAATCATCTCGTGGTTTCTGACCATATTTAGAAGAGGATATCTGCCATTCGCAACGATGTAAGCTGTACTTAAAATATTTCGGTTATGAAGACACTGCAGATTCAGAAGTCCGCGTCCGCCTTGATGGCGTGATATGTATAATCGCGGAACTGACGAATTGATATGCAAGCTTTTATGCATATGCATGAACTTAAGCGTGGTGACATCAAGGGCCTTAAGCTCGTTCTTCGTCCATTAAACCACCCCAAACAATTAGAGTAGAACCGGGTCGGCAAGCATGTTAGTCGCAGATACCTTGTTCAACGCCGACAGATTACAGGTTACGTCCTGAATGCGGCTTTGAGGCACGCCAGGTATGTATAGGTGTCCCCAGAGTTAAGATGTCTGATAACACTTATATCCAGAAGCTCAGGGTCCTTGGGAACGCCAGTAATCTTTCCTTTCTTCAAATGAATTTTGGCACACTTGTCCAAACCAAAGTCCATCCCACTCTTTCCTGTGTAGTTCTTGACGATATTTATAGCAGTTTGAAGTTTGCTTTCACCAGTGGCATAGATCTTCAGGTCATCCATATAAAATACATGAGTGACCTTATGCTCACGCTGATCAGTGTCGCCATAGAGTTTTCCAGGAGAATTTCGTAGTGCGAGAGTTGAAGGCAGAAGTGTGATGCAAAAAAGTAAATCCCCTTGAAAGACGCCCCTCTGGAAGGTGACGTTGTTCGTCGTCAGACGATAATTCCTAGATGAGATGGTAAATCTAGTTTTCCAAAGAGGCATCAATCTCTCTATGCATCTCACTATGTGTGGATGTACCTTCAAGTTTTCCAGCAGACCGATGATAATTGTATGAGAGGTTGAATCGAAAGCTTTCCGGTGGTCAATCCAGGCCATTGACAGGACGCGCTGATGGACTGTAGCGTCTTTACAGACACACCTGTCAATCAGCAGGTTCTGTCGGCAGCCTGCTACACCTTTCTTCGAGCCACGTTGTTCGTACATCTCTCGCCATACAGGCTCAATTCGTCGAAAAATCCTGTTGTTTAGGACAGCTGTAAAGATATTATACAGTGTGTTCAAACAAGTTATTGGCCTGTAATTCTCTGGTTTGGACAAGGTGCCTTTTTTCGGTAGGAGTATAGTGCGTCTCCGACCTTAAATATTAGGTGCATATGCGGGCCAAATGTTGGTGTATAGAAGTAAACTTCTTCCACCAAAAGTTCTTGATACAATCTGGTCCAGCACCGGAAAAGTTCTTCGTGCCTCTTAGTGCTTTTTCACTTCTTCGGCAATGACTGATGGGCACTCCTCCTCAGATTTTATGGGGCTGTCGCAAAACTCCTTGAAGCGGATGATATTGTCAGTATCTGCTTTCAACTCTAGTGTTTTCGGGATCTTGTACGCGTCTCTCCAAAAAGTCTCTACCTCCTTCGCTTGGTTGGATTTTTCACAAAAACAGAGGGATCACTGAAGAGGCGTGATGGGTCAGCGAGAAACTGTTGATTCTCCCTGATCCATCTATCCCTCTTCTGTATCCTCCTTCTTGTGTCAGCTAACAGCCTTATTTTGTCAACAATATGCTGCTTGATTGTCAGCAGCTTTGACTTGCTTAGTGTGTGATTCAAGGTCCTTAGTTCTTGGGCGAACTTTCGGACCCTCTCCGTGAATGATCTACCAGATGTTATGTTGTCAATCACACATTGAACAGGGGACGCATTCTGTCTTGCCTATCCAATTTTCTTGTTCAGTTGATGCAAGCGCCTTCTTGTCTTTTGATCCATCGTCAGTTTCAGCCTTCGATTTGTATCAGCCAAAGCTCTTGCGGCAGCATAAACTGAGCAATTTATGGTCCAGAGATTGGACTCTTGCGAGATATCTCCACGAAGGGAGGCATCCATTTCAGCCAGATCTTGGGGATTAAGGGGAACTTGCATGTTGATGTACCTCCTTGTACTGAAATTGCGATCATCTTCCAGAAGCTGCCTGCTTTCTGCGGTTTGTCTCAACGTCGTTTCATCTTCGTCTGTAGCTTGTTCGAGCAGCGATTGAGGAAGCGCTCCGTGTACATATCCATTTTTCCGGAGGTAGTCGGCTTGATTTCGCAAAGACTGATTTGGCTGCAAAAAAATGAGAACCCTCATCAGTTGCTAACTGTTTGATGACTCCATTAGTGACGTGAGGAGCACAAGCTGTGTTGAATGTGAACGTATTCAAATCCCAAGCTTGAAACCTTCGTTTAATAGAATACCAAACTATACGTTGATATTTCCTATCACGAGGGTCGATCAAAATCTGTCTGAACATTTTTTCTACCTCTGCTACGAAGAAAAAGCAACGGCAACGCCAGCGTAATATAATAGAGACTAGATCCGTCAGAATGTTAGGCCCTACATGAAGATGCGAATTTAAAGACGTACCCCACTGAATACTATTTTTGCTGTATTCAAAGAGGTACTAACATATATTGGATGACCGTTCCTAAAGGGCAAACGTACCGTATATCTTACCAATGGTAAACCCTGAAGAGTCGATATGATATGCTGCTCATAACTCATCTCACTAGAGGTCAAAAGTGATCTGGTTGTAGGTTGTTACATGTCCCCGAATCTGAGCAAGTCGTCATGAAGGACTTCCTCGGTTATACTTCGAATAGCTGTGATAGGTACAGTCCAGCCAGTAGTTGGTTTATGGACTTGCACAAAGAGGACTCATGCGGAAACGGTTTCTTGAGCTATCAGAGAAGCTAACGCGCCTTGTCCAAGTCCTGGTAAGAGGCCTGCATCAGTACCGATTCGTGCATACCCATTTTCGGAAAAAGTAATATTCGAGCCAACTTTTTTGCAGCACCTATCACTCTCTATGCTCCTTGAACATGTAGAGTTGGTAGAGACACTGTGACCTTTAACTGACTGTCCTTCATTATTCTTACCCTTTTCCGAGAGATTAGAATTTTAATAGTTGAATCGCTCTCCCTAACCTCTTGTATACTGAACATCAACAGCAGAACTCTCAGTAATCTACGCATGTGTAGTGTTGTGATAGTGGGAAAAGGGAATGCAGTCCCAATAAGAGGTGTAGTCCGTGAAGTATGTAATGTATGCACGTATGCTAATCATGTACGAGTGCAAGCATGTTCAAATGGTTATATAGACACTAAGATTCTTTCCGAGAAATAACTGCGCTAGAACCATATCGCGAGGCATGATCTACATTTCTGGATTAAAACATTGAAAGTGAAAGAGAATTTTATCACAATGAAGTTTTTCATTAACTGCTACAATAACATCCAGAATTATCGCGAGTATTCTTGGGCGTACAACCTCCTTAGGAGTTAGAGCCACCTATGAGTTAACCAGGCTCCAAGGATCCTAATCTTGCAACATCACCTCTATCAAACATACATACCATTTCTTTCAAAAGTAGTTTCGTGTTTTCCTCGTATTCCATCTCAGGGAGAGGGTCCGAAATTGAAATTCCTTCTTGCCAGCAATAGGGCCAAAAAGATCTAACATTTTAACTGTGAAGGCTCAAATATATTCAAATTATTATCCTGCGCCTATATGTAACTTTAACGGTTCAGTGAATCCAAAATTGTAATTCTAGCGTGCTCCCTTCCTATATTCGATAATCGTTTTTCCTTACTCATCTAGCTCACCTTACCCTTGCCTACTCATTGAGTCACTCTAATCCTCAAGCAAATTAACATGATTAAACTTTTACCAAGATAATTTACAAATTATAGTAAAACAGTCATCCCCAATGCATGGGTACATCATCTCGGGATTCAAAAAGACTCACTCTCGAGCAATTTAATCATTTTATGTGTACCACTCCTAAAAAGGTGTAGATACTGCATCGAGATAACTCCGATCCACTACCAAATGACGCATAGTGTTAACTCAGTGCTTATTGAGATAAAGGGAAGCGCAAGTCAACAATCTCGTACACTGGCAACAACCGGGGACGTTTGTTGGAAATTCCAGGGTGGGCTTGTTACGGTGGACCCTGCGAGGGTGCGCAATTTGAAATTGTCATTGTTCACTGTTTTAGCGTTCATGCGTAATGTATATACTACACAGTGACCAAGGCGGTTGACCTCCCCATGCGAACCACCTTAGCTTTAATACGTTCGAAAGAATGAGACAGGGAGAGGGACAAAGAGCGTTATATGAAGAACACGCTAATTACACAGCGCGTGAACTGGACAGTATTAACTCTCCTGTCCTCCTTTCCCGCATTATTTTCATTCAGATTCAATCCACAACAACTTCCACTAGAAATATTTTCCAATACTTACACAAATTCAATAATGTACAATTGTTGTTGACTACTATCCATGGCTTGAGCATTTCGACGTACACTTGAATGTTGCTTAAAAATGTGTTGGATTGAATCTTGACGGTATTTATAAGTGTTAAACCTTTTTGTTTACTCCGCGTTGATTTTGTTGAGGCTTCATCTCTATACAACGGATTCACGTCAGCAGTTACCTGAATTTCGAGCTCTGCGTATACTTTTGGAATGATTTCCTTACCTATTAACAAACCAAAATGTATTTTTTTACAGCTTAAAACGTTGCTTGCGATCGTTGATATTTTTTTCGCAAAGTTTTAAAACCCGATGGTTATTCTAAAATATGGAATATAATCTTTAGGTGTCGACAAATTATCTATTTTTTCGTGGAATTCATAACTTTAATAAATAGAGTTCAAATTTCAAATAAGGTAAACCACTAAATGAAATAAAAAGTTAAAATATGGAAATGAATGTGATCATATTAACCTATCTACAGAATTTTTTGAAGTGCACAATATAATTAACATGCACAGAGTGAGATCGAATTCAGAGTGCTGGCGATAGGTGGTACAAATCGTATACTAAGTATAAGATAAATCAAGGAATTCATTTACACGTTGTGCCGTCTTGAAGCGATCGATATATAAATATCATCAGACTCAGCGGTAGGCGCTAGGGCGACAGAAGGTTAGACAGTCTGATACTCTTTGTAAGACCACTCACACCCTGACCTCTGTCATATACTTTCCTCGCTTCTTGTATCGTTCACACATACCCCTATGACAGAGATGTTCACGGAGAGTTCCATAACTTTGTTCTCTTCTCCTTCTCCTAGCGCTTCTCCGTGGCCTTTTCTCGTACGCTCGTTCACCCTCTATATAAAGCGGTAAGAGAGAGGATCATATTTTCGCTCATTGCTCTTTCCATGAATATTCCGGCCCCATGGCAACTTTCGTTCCAAGCCTGTTCTCAATCTCTCTTCATTGATAGAAAAGCCGCCTTTTTCTTCCTACTCGCATTATCTTTCTCGTCCTCCCTAATTCTTTCATACATTTCTTGAAGCGCCTCATTCCTTTCCATAATGTCTCTCTTCTCCCCCTAGCTTCCTACTTGAACTATGAACACACTCATTTTCCCCTCTGACTTTCCCTCCAACACATTTATTGCATTCACTCTCAACTGCGCCCCAATTCCGTTCATCAGCTTCTTCGCTTCTTCCTCTCACGAATCGCTTTCCACTATCATTCCTATCGTCTCCTCAATCCCCCTCCTCCTTATTAAAAAAAATTAAAATTCTGTTTTTTTTTGCTTGAACGACAACATACAAAAAAGGTCAAGGAAACAAAATTATTTCTCTATAAAAGTTCTATAAAAGTATCTCTCGATATTTTTTTTCTATATTGGGATATTTTCGCGATTTTTCCGAAAATATGTAAAAAATCCTCTGGGATCTATTTTTTTCTTCGATAACAAACTTTTATTTTCAAAAGGATGATAAAACTTGGTTAAGGGAAAAACAAAACCTTCCGCAGTAGATCTGAGGATTGATAAGGTTCATATTAAGATCGAGGTGATTAGGTTCAATAGTACGTGTTGAGCAAAACTGTCCTCTGTACGATATCTCTGGTATCGTTTCATGGTGTTTTTAAATATAATAATGAGTCCTGTGGAAATTCATTTTATTGTTCAAACTGAGCCAATACCTGGTCTTCGTCGATCCAGAAATATTTCCAAGTAACACCTTTGACCGTGTCCAGTATTATTAATGCAATGGTGAATGTAGAACTGAGTGATTTGTTTTATATTAGGCAAGGTGTTAGGTCAGGATGCGTTATATCCTCTTGGCTGCTTATAATATTCATTGATAAGTGTCTAAGAATGTGTCCACTGTTGGCATTGGCAGATGATAAGGTTGTTACGACAGAATCAGTCAATGGCTTGCAGAGAATGTTGAATTGCGTTTCAGCCAGAAATGTTCACTCTTGTATTTAGCAGGCAGCAAGTCCCAGTAGAGGGGTGGTTCAAACAGGTAGACAACAGGTTGAGCGTCTTTCTGAAAAGGAATTATAGTCAACTTCTTGAAAACTCTATTGTTGAAATCGTCACTCTTTTATACCTTTTCTACCCAACACTACTGACATTACCCTCACTTCTGGCATTACCTTCACCACTGTCATCTTAAATCAACTTCTTTACACTACCACACAGCAGCTGGTACTGAATCATACGGTCATGCATAATTAGGCAGTAGGCTGCAGTTTCAGCGGGAAAATCGTCTGCAGATTCAAATTCCAAACGAACGTCCACTAAGGTGTTTTTGAGAAACTCATTTTGTTTTGAGCAATTAATGACAGTGAGAGGAGCGTATTCTTTGAAATCTCATTTCTTCAACATTGGTTCAGGCTGTTTACAATAGTAGGCTGCCGGAAAGTTTGAATACTTCTCTTGCAGTAGTGAAAACTAATTATGACCAAAGTCCAGATTCAAATTACCATATGGATAGTACTGTGAATTGAGGAATAACTTGACATTAGATATATTTCAGTGATAGAAGCGATTAGCATACCTGGCTAGCCTATCCTTCCTACCTGTATGGAAATCCAGTATGATGTAGCGTATTCATACAATTCCCATACAATATAATACATAAAATTCCCAAAAACAGAGAGCAAACACCCAAGTTTTCCACAAACATGAAGTTTTTGAAATCCGGTACTTGTTTAAGTGCAGCTACAATGATTCACTATCATTCTACAACTCATCTCCTGAAGGTGTGGAACCAGCAAAGTGGTTTTCTCTAGAGTTGCTGCTAATTGCAAATAACTGTGAAAAAATACCAGCATCCTCAATTCCGATGCAGAAACTAACACCGGAGCAACAGGAAGTTTTCGTTGAAGCTACTACTTGCCACATCTGTCAGAAGGCCCTACATCCACCGATGAAGAAGGTCCGCGATCACTGTCACCTCACTGGAGAATATCGTGGTCCCGCGCATGAACACTGTAATCTAGCTTATCAAGACTCCAACATTATACCTGTTGTATTTCACAACTTGAGTGGGTACGATGCTCACTTCATCATCCGCGACGTTGCCCCACAATTTGAAGGAAAAATTTAACTTCTGGCATTAAATAAGGAAAAATACATCTCTTTCACAAAATATGTACAGGGAACACAGATAAAATTCCGATTCATTGACTCATTCAGATTCATGGCATCGTCCTTAGAAAAGTTAGCATCGTATCTCACTGAATATAAAATTGTGAGTGCAATGTTTTCTGGAATTGACAGTGAGAAAGTTGAACTTCCAACGAGGAAAGGTGTTCTTCCTTATGAATACCTAGACTCGAGGGTGATACTTGAAGAAAATCAACTTCCACCTAAAGATAAGTTTTTATAATACCCTCAATGACACATCAATATCTAATGAGGATTATGAACATGCAAAACTGGTATGGTGTGCATTTAGTGTTAGGACTATCGGCGAATACGTAAAACTATACATGAAAACTGATGTGTTGTTATTAGCTGATGTGTTTGAGAATTTTCGAGAACAGTTTCTCGTGGCTTACGATCTGGATCCAGCACATTACTATACGACTCCTGGCTACACATGGGACGCCATGCTTAAATATACAGGGATAAAATTGAAACTCCTCACTAACAATGATATGCTATTAATGATTGAGAATGGTAAGAAGGGTGGAGTGAGTCAATGCTCCAACCGATATGCCATTGCCAATAACAAATACATGACAGTTTTCAATGAAAGTGGGGAGGTCATCTATATTGTATATTTTGATGCAAACAACAATTATGGTTGGGCAATGGAACAACCCCTTCCTCATGGTGGTTTTAACGTTTTGTCCAGAACACTCAAAACCACCAGGTTCTAGCCAGGAGAAGCTTCTTACTATTCTCCTACTGAAACAAAAGTATGTTCTTCATTACCGGACAGTGTACGGTAAGACAATGGAAAACGTACGAAAGCATGTAAACGTGAAACTCGTGACAAAGTGGGAGGGTAGGTATGGAGCAGAAGCCCTAATAGCCAAACCGAATTTCCACAGCCGAGCCATTTTCAGTGAAAATCTCGTGGCTGTAGAGTTAAAAAGACAGAAGTTTTGTTTAATAAGCCAATCTCTGTGGGGCTAACAGTGCTGCATGTATCTAAAATCCTAATTTATGATTTTCACGACGGTTACATGTGTAAAAAATACCGTAACAACTGCAAACTATTGTACACTGATACGGACAGTTTAATATATGAGGTGAAGTGTCAGGACATTTATGCTGACATATGAAAGTTTTGGGATTGATGAAAGATGAATGTAATGGCGAAATAATTACAGAATTCGTTGGCTTGCGGAGTATGATGTACAGTATCCGCGTCAATGGTGAAGACTTCATTAAAAAAGCTAAAGGTGTAAAAGCAGCTGTCGTAAATAAAAGTATTACGTTCGACGATTACACTGAATGCTTGCGAAATTCGAAAATCCAATCTGGAACGCAATATGTGATCAGGTCAAGACTCCACAACTTCGAAACGATTGAACAACAAAAGACTGCACTCAATCCTTATGATGATAAGCGATATTTACTCCCAAACAGTACAGATACCCTCGCATGGGGGCATTATAGAATCAGAGCAATGGGTGTCGATGATGTTTTAAGTGAGAGTGTTGAATAATTGCTAGATCTTCTAGTAAAAAATTATATTAAAGCTGTAAATAGGAATTATAGGGTAAGGTTTCTTTACTGTGAATAATTGTAAATATTAGTTATAAGGATTATATTGAATAAAACAACATATATTTATATGAATTACTTTTTTTTATTTATCAAAAAACCCTACATATAGATAGTGCAAGCGTATATTTGGTATCATAAATCTCAATTTAATTTAACATTTAATCATCGTTGATTCATCGTTGATTCATCGTGACTCCATTATTGTTTCAACGTTAGCTTATCTTTGGTTCAACATTGATTCATCGTTGGCCTAAAATTACACATAGTTGATACAACATTGCACAAAGTTGATTAAACAAAAATTGCGCAAAGTTGATTACATATCTGATTTATCTATTTCTTTTTTTATTCATCAAAAAACCCTACATATAGTTATTACAAGCGTAGATTTAGTATCATAAATCTCATAATTTAGTTTAACATCAATCATCGTTGATTCATCTTGACTTCATCAATGTTTCAACGTTAGTTCGTCGTTGATTCAATATTGATTCATCGTTGGCCTTAAATAACACAGAGTGTTATTTATCTTTATATAGTCTTATTTATTATTATTATTAGTTATAGTCTTATTTATCCCTCCGGATGCTTCAGCCTAGCCAGGGTTGGTTTCAGTGATAAATAATGTTACAACGGTTTAATTTTAGAGTGAAGATGTATGGGTTTATTCCTCTATAACGTACAAATCTAGCCTAAATCTAAGTGTGAGTGTGACGGTGAGCAACTAGAAGGTGTGTGTGTGCGAGTCTTAGCCTAAAGAGGAGAACGAATATTGGCCGCGGTGCGTGATATTGAAGTGAGCGCGAGAGAGAGGTGGACAGAGCGGATGTTCAGCGTGCAAGCGTGTTCAGGTCAGTCCCTGTAAGCATGTTAGAAGCGGTAAGCGAGGCGAGGCGAGCGTCGTCCTCTTGACCTCGTCTCTCTCGGAAATCGGTAGCGGTACGGTGCGGAAAGAGGGAGAGAGAGGAAGGAGGCACTCTGGTGGCAGCGGTATGTGCGTGGTCACTAGGTGGTCGGTTCGGTTGGTCAGGTCGGTCAGGTCTGCCAGGTTGAGGTGAGGCGGTAGGGGGAGACCCCAGGTTGGCCCAGGGTAGGCTGAGTGTGAGACAGCGTACCCCTTTTCCCGATGGACGACCATAGTTGCTCCAGGTAGTCTTACATCGGGTGGGCCCTCCAAGCGGGCACAGGAACTCAAGTAAGTCCAGGTTAGGCTGGGTCTTAGTCAGCCAACCCCTTTGCCCGACGCACGGCCATAGTTGAGCCAGGTGGTCGTACGTCGGGTGGACTTCACCGAGAGTTCCCGCGGAGGATGTCTAGGTGGTGAGGAGGGGGGCTTACAAGAGGAAGGGAGCGTCAGACAGGTTGCCCTGGTTGGCGCCACTCCTTGCCTAGCGAATCGTGGCCGTAGTTGCTCCAGGTGGTCACGATGCACCTCGGCCTCTAGGCACACCGCGGATTCCCTAAGAGTCCGTCGGCTGTTGGTCCCGGTCACTCTACCATAGTAGCTCCAGGTGGTAGAGAGACCAGTCAGCTCGTCGAGCGCAGGCACCCCGGTGTAGCCGGTTTACCGCTCCCGGCGAACTGTCTCCTGTTCCGTGGTCGCGAGTCCTTTTAATGTCTCGTGGCTGATGAATTGGCGGGGCGCGCAAGCGCGCCGTCAATCCCCGCGAGAACGGGGGTAGTAGGCTATCGCCTCTCGACGCGTCGATCGATGACGCGCGTGTTCCTTCTACATATATATGTATATCTATATATGCATATATAAGTCCATGTATGTAACGAGCAGTGGTACTGCTCGTTACAAAGCCTAACCACTTTACAAATATTTTGTTGCCACGTTTTTTGATTACTTTTTCAACAAGGTATACATCTGGATGCTTAACTTTCAAAAGTTCTTCTTGATAGAATCCGCCAGCGATGGGTTGAGAAATATACTGTTTTTCTGATATACGCTTACTTAGCAAGTTGTTACACAATCAATATTTTAAATAGGAATCTGTATTATCATCGGAGGTTATAATTATCAATCCGTTGAGGAATCCAATCACACGTACTGTGAATAATGGAAATTCGCTTGTGTAACTTTTTTATAACAATGCACTTGGAAAGTCTATTTCTTTTGTTATCTTAACCTTTGTTATCTGAAGACAAGTGAAGCTAAGCATAAGGGAACAGATTTTCACAAGAGTTTACAAATGAAAGGCAAGAATATACATTTCTTTCGCTATTTGTATTTCTTAACATTTTTTGAAATCTTCTAAAATTTCAAACAAATTGTACTACAATATTCTCCACTCTTTCTCTACATATTGATACTGAAAAATAATCTTTGTAAATAAATGTCAACATAATTTCCAGAACAAAGACCATCTCCTTCTGCCTATAAATGAACTCATTGCTTATTCATTTATAAGGAGTGTCCCGTGAGTTATCCTTATCATTGTAGGCGAGCTTTTAGGGGCAGATAGAGGAAAAATAAGTCGAAAGTCCCATGAACGTTTTGGTTCCGATACGCATTTTGGGTCTTATAGAGCTTTGAAATTGTAGATGTCAGCACCACTTCCCCTGTAGCGCCAAGTTCACGACGATCGAGATGTACAAAAAAGCGAAATCTAAACTCGCTCGAGAATTTCAAAGTTTTACCAATTAATTAATTTAATTAATAAAATAAAATAAATTGTACTTTCATTCATTTGTATACAACTGTGCACGTGTCTGAATGGTATTTGTACAACTCTACAAGTGCACAGTTGCGCGAAAAGTCTTACTTCGGAGAATCGAAACATTTTTGCAATACTCAGAGTGGTTTATGCCACTGATTTTTTATCAACTTAATGCTCTTGAAGATGATGTTCGAACATCCCCAGGAAACCACCCCAAAGAAGACATGTGTCTGAATTTGCCTCCAGGTGTTTTAGGGATATTTTCATACATATGACATACTTATGAAAATCTAAAAATTTCCATAATTGTCAAAGTCCTTATGATTTTTCATGAACTTATGTTAGTAACCTGAGATATGGTATTACAACACCCTCTCAACCCCTCGAAAATCACCCCTGGATTAGGGAGGCCGATTTCAATCTTTTGACATATTTAACACAATCATCAAATTGATTAGCCCCAATGATTTCATAAAAAACTAAATGAGCCAGGCGATGATGTTACAACATCCCCACAAATCACCCCTGCAGTGAGTTCGTTCTAAATTTTCCTAGAGAAATGCTAGGATTTCTTGTCCTATTTTACACAATCATGAAATTGATGAACCCCACTGATTTTTTATATAGGTCAGTCAGGCAGGGACTGATGTTCTCACATCGCCAGGAAAAAAAAAATTATTGGGATAAACCCCTTTGAGGATTGCAAAAATGTTTCGATTTTCCGAAATGAGACTTTTCGCACAACTCTGCACTTGTACAGTTGTAAAAATGCCATCTGGACATGTGCACAGTTGGAAAAAAATCACTGATAGTGAAATTCCTTTTATTTTATTCATTTCATTACTCAATTGTAAAACTTTTCGACTTATTTTTTTTTCTACCCGCCCCACAGTGGGCTAAAGTCAAAAAGTTCGTGAAAAAATCATGGAACTTTTGACAGGGATGACCTACAGGGATTGATTTTTTTGAAATTTACAGACGAATAACTACGCAATAGAGGGAATATACGGAGAAGCTGAAAATATACATTTTTTACTTTGAAAATCTAGGTGGAATTTGATATTTTTTTAGAAAAAGTTGTATTATTGGATACCATGGGCGCTCAGATATCATATTACATATGTTACACATATATTCTACTAGATGTCGTCATGCCGAATCCAAATATGGTCCTTCAATTCGCCTAGGTCTTCCTATTTGTAAGACAAATGCAATTGAATGATTTATTTTGAACCTTCATGGCATGAATGATTGCCACTAATGTGAATTTGACTATTTATCCTATTGAAGGGGTTTGTGGTCGTCTGATTGGAATACAAAATAAAACTGTCAAAACTCAAAATGACGGATCCAATATGGCGGAATGTCATTGTAAGAATATAAACGATTTTATTAAAAATCGTAACTTAGGTTTTTTTTTGTTATCGATTTCAAATATATAGTGAAAATTCAACAATTTTAAAGGTCTGATTTAATCTTGCATCAGACATTTAAAATTAAAATGTAAATTAAAATAATAAAATTTTGGAATTTTCACTATTGATTTGAAATCGAAAACATGAAAAAAAAAAACTCAAGTAACGGTTTTTAATAAAATCGGTCATATTCTTACAATGCCATTCCGCCATATTAGATCCTTCATTTTGAATTTTGAAATGTTGTCTTTAGATTCGAAATCAGCATCACGAAAACCCCCATTACAGTAACTGTCAGTCATATCAGCTCAAATTTACATTAGTGGAAAGCATTCATGCCATGAAGGCTCAAAATAGATCGTTCAATTGCATTTTTTGCAAACAGGAAGACCTAGGCTTCTTTAAAGCTCATATTTCGATTCGGAGTAATACTTGTATCTTTTCCTTATCGACTCCCTGGTTTCTTGGCTTGCGATTGAAACAGGTTCAACAACTAGTCAGGAGCAATACAAATTTAGTACGTTCGATGTAACCTAATATTAGAATTGCAAGTAAACCTGATCCTGCATAAGATCCCTGTTATAGTAGATGCTGCGTTGTCTTCGCCTTCCTTGTATAGCTGCTTATTATGGTATTCTTTTACAGGTTCCTCGGACATCTTCGTTGGCAATCCAAGTTACTGGGCTTCTTGTAAAATGGTAAATAGTTGAGATAAGTTTAAGTGAATATGAGGTTCATAAATCGCTACTACTAATTCCGTCATTGGTTGCAAGCATGTCAGAGTTACTTGTGCTGCTTTCAATTGACATCGAGGTGAAATTTGAACTAGACCTAGTCCATTAAGTCGGAGATGATGAACGGACTGGTTGACACAATTTAAATCTGCTGCTAGCTCGTTTGACAAAGAGTAGATCCAATCACTTAATGATGGTAAGGCTTTCCAATAAGGTTGGCTTTCGTAAGAGATTTTGATATCGTACGACTTGAATGATGCCATTGTTGGCTCCAGTAGAAGTTGTGATTCACAAGTTATATAGTGCGAAACGTCGTAAATAGGGAACAAGCCTGGGCAAAGGATGTAGTCTTCCAATTGTTTACATTGCGCGCTCTAATAGTGGAATATCTAGTGGAACTTGTAGTGTTCCGTTTTTACAAATTATGGTTACCGTAGCAGTCTTGGCTAATTTATCTTTATCCATCTGTGGTCAGGGCACTGGAAAAGATACCTTAGGTGCATGATCCTGAATTTCTCGAAATAATTTCGCCGTCAAGAGGGCAGGATGAAGTTCTCCTCCTCCCTGCAGCGTGGATGACATTCATAATTCGATTTGCAGAACGAATGTACTCATCTATACCAGCTTCAGAGGCTTGCAATAGTCTGTTTAATGTAGATGTTAAACTGACATCGTGGATCTCTTGTCGGGCTTCATTGACCTTTTGAATGATTCGAAATAGTTGATTACAAAAATGATCCTGTTGTTTTTCGTGGTCTCTAACAACCTCGTGTATATTTTCTAGTTGCGATCGGATGATGTGTGTTTGCTTACTCATCAGAAGGGTTAGGTTAGCCTGCGTATAGTCAAGCCCATTGATTTTTCAGTCCATTTCTTGTCCATCGTTGTACGTTAGCAGTCCTGCTACTGCACTGGTCCAACGATCCCTCCTAAGAATCCCAGCATTGGGGTTGTTCTTTGTTTTCTCATGCCTGAAGGTAAATGGTCCGGTAGATTTTTACTGATATGATACGATAGTTCGTCAGTTTCTTGCTCGATGTCTCTCGAAGTCCTTCTGCAGCATCCAATTTGGATTGTATGTGGTAGTCTGTGATGATGTTGCTGCAGACAATTTCGTGCATCGGTCTGCAGTATTTTGCCACAATACGAAGCCTTGTCTGCCATTCTGTAAGTAACTAATGAAGTTCAGCTATATCCAGAAAGTTATTGATCCTCCAATGACTGACTACCCGACGCACTGGTCCTGAATGCTCGTAGAATATTCCAGTGCTTGTCCCGAACCGATGATTCTTGGAGGAGTCCTCTGCAGTGGCGTGGATGATCGACGGGACGCAGAAGAAGGACAACGGAGTCAGGAAGTGGGGTAGAAAATACATCTCTATCATTAATTTCGTGAAATTGTCGAAGGCAGTGAAGGGATTTGAAAAATGATCGATTCATTCATCAATCGCAGGGCCAAATGCGCTATCGGCAGACAATTACAATTTTCCTAATTGTAAGTGACCAAAGGCTTGTCGGCGTGTCCGAAAAATCTCACGCAGATATATGAAGCAATCAAGTGCTATCTAATAATGGCTAGGGATGAAGATGATAAGAATGAAGGATGAGAAAGAAGCGCTGGAGTAATCATTAAATATAATGCCCTTGGCTGATGAATTAGAAATCCCTTTAAGGAATTGATTTCTTATGAGAACTGTGAATGATTTGATGTATCGTAATTTTCTTAGTGCTAATTATCAATAAGAAATAATCCTACTGTGATATTTCCGGTTGATAATATCCTTACTGGTGATGAGGATTCTAATCACACGATATCCTTCACAATCATGCAGAGTGACACCCATAGATGCGGTCCATCGTCAAATTTATTTTTGCGGACATCTTTGAAAACAATAACTCTATCACCAATAGCGGAATTCAAAGCCGTGCTGTTTTATCATAACGTAATTTTGAACGTTCTTGAGCCTGAATTACATTCCTTGCGGCAATCCTTTAAATTTCATTTAGTCGAATGATCAAATCCCGAAGATAAGAACCGTATGTTTCTAATTTATCTACAGGTGAAAATGAGCTAGGTATTCGTGGTATTGGTCCGTAAACTAATTCAAACGGTGTAAAATTGGTAGATTCATGAACGGAAGTGTTATATGCAAACATCGCAAAAGGCAACAATCGATTCCTGTCATCAAAGCCCTCTGCATAGTGTTTTATGTCATCGGTGAGTAAGATGTGACTACGCTCAAGTGAGCCGTTAGTCTGGGGCCGATATCCCGAAGTGGTTAATTGCTTAACCCCGAATATCTTTTCCGGTTTCCGCATAAGTTTTCTTATGAAGCTAACTCCTTGATCCGTAAGGATACAACGAGGTGCCCCGTACTGAGCAAATAGGTGTTGTGCGACAGCATGAGCAACTGTTGTGGTTTTCAAGTCTGGTATGGGCACTTGAGAAGTTATCTTGCTTGGTGAGAATGTGCCGATTACCATTGAGGGTGGTCGACAACTTGCCCACAGTGTCTAAGGAAACCTTATCGAACACTCCCAATAGAGTTTCGGTTAGCACCATAGGTTCGCGAGTGCGGCCCCGTACCAGTTTGTTCTCCAGGCAGTTTTTACAGTTTCTGATATAATCGTGTACGTCATTTCGTTAATTTGGCCAGGTATATCATGATTTTCGGATATAATTTGAAGACGTCTCTCCACTGGAGGAATCTCTAATTTTCCATGACATATTGTTATAACAGGTGGACCAACTCGGAATATGCCCGATAACAACTCCGCCATCCTATTCTGTGGTAATGTACCAAACAGGTCGCCTGAGTTAGCAACCCGAAACTTTCCGCACTGGTCGCGTTCTAGTGTTCTTTTTTAGATTCAATAATCCCGATTGGACTCTTCCCAGTTAGTATCATCAAAATGATTCTGTTTGACAACTATTGAATATACCCTGTATTTCCCAGAAGAGGTGACCAAAATTTGGCCCTTTTTTGGTCGTTTCCCCCATAAGTCTTGAGGATTCGCGTAATCTGTTGCAATTAGTAATTTAAAAATGGCATTAGCGGGCTCGCGATCTTCCGAAATAAGGTGGGCGTAATTATAGCGGCGGTAGGTTAATGGTTCAGTCCATTCGTGAACGATAGAGGGGGATGTAATTTTTTATTCGTTTTCTTTTGAAGGGATATTGTTTTTTAAACATTTATTTACTTCTTCTTCTGAAGTAGTAGAGACATTATCTCCGCCGGCTGACAAGGTAGCCTTTTAAGTTTTCAATCAAGCTGGTGTCGAACGTGCGAAAGGTGTGCTCTTTCGACCATCGCCTCCTATCGGAAGACGTTCGCTTTGTTGTTCGGCTTCTAAAACTGACTCCTTGTTATTCTTTTGATTCAAATATTGTTGGAATGATTTTAAAAATGTATTTACTCGATCCGGCAAGGGGTCATCGGTTCCCACGCAAGGATACATATTCTTTAGGTAAAGTGAACTTGATTAAAACGTTCATCATCCCAGAAATAGGATTGCTCTTCTGTGATCGATTTATCAAATTCGGCTACAGATTTTTGGATTGCCTTTTTTAGATTATGCGTGTCCGCCCTCACGGTTGAGTAAACGGAAACGATCGGCACGCTATTTTCTTTATCAGGGCTATCACAGTTCTCGCTACTGATATAGTTCGGACTAAGATCCACTACGACGTCAGGATACGTTTCCGGTTCCTCAGAGGGATCCTTGTGAAAAGTACCGTCCTCTAGGCAAGCCGAAACAGTGGGTTTACCTTCCGCTATCTCAGCTTTAGCGAGTTGGTCTGCAGCTTCGTTTCCTTACCTCACTGATATCCAGGAACATGATTCTATGTTATTTCCATGGGAGTTAAAGCTTTGCGTATTTCTTCCATTTCTGTTTCATTGGCTCCTGGCTTCCCATCGGCACTCTTCCACCCATTGGCTTCCCAAGTAGGCATCCATTTTGTATAACTAACAATAAGGAACTTGGAATCTGTAAATATCGCTAATTTAGTAATGCCATTTTCAACGGCTTTCATAGGTGCAGCTGTCGCAGCCTGTATTTCGGCAAAGTTATTAGTTTGCCGCCCTTGTGCAGGTTGCGAGATATTTCAGGGATAATCAGCGCCAAACCATACCCCTATGCATCCTTCTGGTTCTCCTTTATGACTGTAAGTACAGGCCCCATCTATACAAACGTCGATTGGCTGGCTGCATTGAGCCGGAAGCCACGGATTTGGTAAATAAGGTAATGCAATATCGAAAGTGACTTCTTTTGAAGGAGTTACAAGAGTAGGTTTCAGACTGGGGAATACGCTATAGTCCTTTTTTATGAACGGGTGCATCGAAGTCATCGATATTCTCGAATGAAGCATCCTCGGATGAAGAATTTTCTTGAATGTGAGTAGGTATTTGAAGCCCGTCTCTTTTACGTGACCGTTGTTTTAGTCTAGTTGCTATAGAGCTTTGGTCAAAAAACGGCTCTTCATAATGAGCAGGAGGCCGGTATGGTTCATCCAAATCATCAGTGGTAGAAATTCCAGGTAATCTCTTCCTTTGGCCCATAACGTTCTCGGCTTGAGTCACAGGTTATTCTTGTGAAGCTAGCACGGTTGTGATTGGTTTAAAGGCGGCCTTTCCTACCGAAACTTTATCTTTGGTTCTGTGCGAGGTGGTTCATTTCGGAGAAGGATTTGGCTTTTGACTTATGGACTCTGTTCTTGAACTTGTTGACGGCTGTGATGATTGTGAGGCTTGAGATCGAGATAACGGTATGTCTGTTTTTGGGCCGCTTGCCTTAGTGAGTTTTGATTTAAGTGGCAGCGCACGATGAATCGTTAAAACAGAATGTGATTCTTGGATCAGCTTGTATTCTTTGTTGTCTTTAGTGGATGGAATGGGTTTTTCGGAAATATCCGTGTCTGGATGTTCGTTCTCATTTTGAATCTCGTGAGGGTTATGATTTGTTAATCCTATGGGGTTTCCGGACAGGGCTTCTACTACACGATTTAATTTTCCCTTTTTATATTAGAATGTGAATTCATAATTCTCAGGCCTATATCCCAGCGAATGAGTCGTGGGCCATGGTTATCTGCGTAGGTAATCCAGTGGACCGGCTTATTATCGCAGGCCAGAATAAATTTCCTGCGATAAAGATAAGGCCGGAAATTATTAACTGCATTTTGTCCGTTTCTTGTGTGAGCACAGCTCCTACTGCATAGTCAGATGCATCTGTAGTTAATTTAAAAGTTTTGGAAGAATCCGGATATTTCAAAATAGGTTCATGAAATAAAGCGTTACGCAACTTAACAAAGCTTTCATCCTGTTCTGGTACCCAAACGAATTGTGACTCCTTTCTTAACAGGTCGGCCAACGGTTTGGCTAGTTTCGCGTAATTTTCTATAAATCGTCGGTAATACCTGACAATACCCATCGCGTCCAATGATGTGTCCCAAATAGGCTACTTCAAGATACAGAAAATCACATTTATCTGGTTGTAGTTTTAAATTAGCTACTCGTAATCGCTTGAAGAGTCTTCTGGCCTTTTTGTCGTGCTCTTCCAGAGTTTCGGAGTATATAACGATGTCTTCTAAGTAAACAAAAGTCTCTCTCAGTTCCTATCATTCCTTTGAGGACCGTGTCCATTAATCGCTGGAATGTAGCGGGGACGTTCTCTATACCCATAGGCATCCGTCTATACTCAAAATGACCCCTTGAAGTTAGAAAAGCTGTTTTGACTCTATCATCAGGATGAGTTTTAACCTGATGATAACCACTTGCAAGGTCGAATACGGAGAAGTATTGGGCTTTGTCTAGCCTGTCTAGTATATCACTATTGTTCGGTAACGGATATGCATCGCCTACCACTTTCTCATTTAAAGCCCTATAGTCGATTACCACACGATACTTTCGTTTTCCTGAAGCGTCGAGCTTTTTTGGAATAATCATCACCGGTGAACTATATGGTGATTTCGACGGGAGAAGTATTCCACTTTTAGGCCATTTATTAATCTGTATAGCCATTTGTTCTTGTGCTCCCGGCTCCTGACGATATTGCTTCTTTGAGATGACAATATGATCAGTCGTCGGAATTCTGTGATGAACCTTATGAGTTACGCTGAGCATTTCCCGATTAAGATGGAATATGTCCGAGAAGTCCCTAGCCCAAGCAAAAACTAAGTTCTTTTCAAGTTCGTTTAAATGAGCTACTTGTAAGCTACTAATGAAAATCATCAGTCCAAAAGGAAAACGCTAGATTCTAAATAAAATCTTGATTAAAAACAGGATATGAAGTAGATAACTGCTTGAAAGATGCTCCGATGTGTATCGTTCAACAATCCGCTGTATAGTGACTGAACTTCCGCAGGGCCCTCGATGTCATTAAAAATATTCAACATCTAAAGGAGGGTGGGGGACAGCCAAGATTGAGAGGGGGTAGCCGTTAGCATTGTCCTTCCGTTTCCAACTCCAACCTAGAGATCTCCTAAAAAATTTCGTCCTTGATCTCCGTGGGCGTTCTTCCCTCCATAATAATATCGTCATCGGACTCAATGATGTTTATATCGTCATTGGATTCGATAACGAGTAATTGTGGGTTTCTTTCCATTTCTATGGAAGTGCTAGTTGTTAAAGCAGCCGTTTGATCAACGGCCCGCGAAGCATCGTGCAGCAAGGTGTTGAAAAGTGATTGAAATTCTTCTGGACTTTTAATTTCATTGAATATATCCTCCTTTCTAGGGACAGGGGGATCTGTGAATCGGAAATTTACAGCGATGTTTACGGCCTCGCCGGAAGAGGGAACTACGTTTTTGAGTTTATAAACGAGGATTTTAGTAGCAAAGAACTTTTCGGCAGCTTCCCGCAGCTGCATTTCTTTCTGGCGTTTCCGAGCTTCTCTACCTCGGTAGAGGTGACGGTTGCTTTTTGGTGGATCCAACGACATATTCGCGAATTTTTTTTAATAGGTTTATCAATTCACTTAGTATTTTTATAATTACTTCTCCTGGCTAGAATTGGTAATTTGACTCCATTCAGGTAATCTCCTTCACGCGTTGTTACCTGAACTTTAGAAAAGGTTTCGACTCCCGGTAAGCGCGTCTAGCCTTTTTTCAACTTAAATTAGAAATTTAACCATGGTTCTTTTCATTAATAACTAGCACCTCTAACGGAAATATTTAGTTCGGACCCGTTCAGGTGATCGCCTTTACTCGTTGTTACCTGAACCTTAGATAAGTTTTAGACTGCCGGCGAGCGCATCTAGCCTTTTGGCAGTTCAGATTAAAATTACAGTCAAAAATAGTAATTAAAAATTCCTGAAATTTTTTTGGACTTCGATTAAAAATATCTCTTTTGGTCAAAATTAGCAATACGAATCCATTCAAGAGATCGCCTTTACGCGATGTCACTTGAATCTCAGAAGAGGTTTCGACTGCCGGTAAGCGCGTCTAGCCTCATTCAAACTCGAATTAGAACCTTAACAAAAGGGAAAAATTTTTCCTAATAACCAGTATTTTTAATGAAAATATTTAATTTGGACTTGTTCAGGTAATCGCCTTTACGCGTGGTTATCGGAACCTTAGAAAAGGTTTTGACTGCCGGTGAGCGCGTCTAACCTTTTTGTAGCCAAACTAAACTTTCAGCAAAGAATACTAGTAAAAGTTTTGCAATTTTTAAATTTTACCAAAATTTTGCAAATTTCACACTACCCCAATCAAACTAAATGTGAAATTTTTCATGACAAATAATATTCACGAATTTACAGAAAGTCTTCACAGTTGTATTATTATTCACTCCCGAACTGGACTGGGTGCACTAAGCTGGTTTACGCGATTTTTACGTTTCCCCACTTAACGTTCCAAAATCCTCTTAGTGTACCCGTTTTTGGCCCGGAACCTTCGGAACAACCATCATGACGCGCACGTGAGAGGAAAAGCGGACGGAGCGAGAGAACATTTTACATGTCCCTTTTCCTTACAGAACTTCTTGATCGTACAGGAACTTGACAGAGAATTCTGTGGAGACTTGACTTGCGATCAGTCTTGTCGAATTGCAGGTAGGGATTTTTGCAATTCCGGAATTTTAGGCCCTGCTGACTGCTGTGGAAACGATGACAGGATGTGGCGTGACTTCAAAAATGCTGATGCTGATAAGGCATCGACTAAGCAATCTTTCAGAGCACGTGCACATTTGAACGTCATTATGTTCCCTTAAGCCTGTCGCACACGGTGCTTTTTTTCTTGCTGGATAGCTTGCTTGATTGCGCTACTGGGTCCTCTGCAGGCAGAGCCGCGTGAAACTAGGCAAGCTGTTCTGCAGGGTCCACTTCAAACGGTGCATGCTACTCTGCTCGGCCCCATCCTAGCTCTGCTGCTTGCGAGCGGGCACTTGTCAAAATGGACGCGATTATACAGGTGGCGATTCGTCGAAGACAGGCAGCTATTGCAGTTTTTCTATCAATTAATGATTTAAAACAAAAAAAAAATGAAGAAAGGCGGAAACGCAAATTATGGAATCGGTCTTGGCTGCAACGGAGAAACATGGGAAAAGGTATTTTGACCATGTTGTTCGAAGAATTGAGGTAAACATAACCTACTATCGTTAGGTTTCACTAGCTATTTGAAACGTGCCCTCATTACGGATTGTTTTCCTAGCAGCCCGGAAGATCCCATTGCATTTAAAAACTACACTCGGATGTCAGAAGATGTTTTGAATGAACTTTTACAATTGGTTCAATTTTTACTTTTGAAGCACAACAACTCAATGACAATAGATTTGCCATGTGGGACTGTATCAGCTCGCAGCATGCGAGCAGGTGGTGGTGAGCTACGTGATGGACGGCTAGATCTCACCAAGATACCCGAAAGGGCTACTGTCGAGCCAGAAAATCGGCAAAAAGCGTCAAGTAGCAGGACACCAGTTGCGCCTGCGGAGGGTGTTTCGGCTGGGATCCCCGAGCTGACCACTTCCACAGGAATGTTGCGGCAGCGCATCTGCTTTCCAACCCTTCATGATGAGTACTTGATGCGCTGCCAATTCGAACCCGAGATGGGAGCGACTACAACATCTCTAGACGGGATGGTCTTCCGCCAAAACTTTGTAGCGAATTTCCCGGAAATTAGAACAGTGACACAAGACGAGCTAGTACAGTAAAGACGTCAGATTATAGATGAGAACATCCACGCTAGAAAAACCATCAACCGGATAAGATCGGAGGTTGAGAATACATTCCGCCAGCAACTCGAGGGTGCGCAGGCCAAAAGGAGGATAAGGTGGACGCCGGAAATGAATGGAGACGTGATCACATGTCACTTTCAGGCAACAGCACGGGGCGGACCCGTCAGGGGCGAACAACATCGTCTCTTCTTGGGTCTTCATCCCGAGCTGGCCCATAGCCTACAGTCTTTAGGCTTGCAGCCGCCGGAGCCTGCCCCTGCTTCAGCTGAACTCATTGGATAGCTCAATGAGGAATGCCTTCGTCTTATGGTGTGCAGACTCTTGCATATTGCATATTGCGACTTTAAGGCGAGATTAGTAAAATAAGAGCAAAACTAGGACAACTGTACCAATTTCGAAAGGGCAATCGGTCTCAGAGACTGACTCGCCATGTGGAGGAGATCCTTCGCCCACATAACATCAGTTCAACAACATCTACGAACCTAGACAAAGTTATTGACTATCTTGAGCAGAGGCTCATGGTCCTGTTAGCACGACTGCGATGCTTTAAGGGAGCAATCATGAGAATGAATGACAATAGGACTTTTGTAGCAGACGAAAAACGTTTTTATCGCGGACTTGCAGATGGCAAAAGCAACACTCCAAATTATTGTGAACCACTTAAGAATGAGGAAATGGTCAGATACTGGCCGAGCATCTGTGGTACTCATAGGTCAAGTCAACTAGACACGACGTGGCTCCGCCTAGAAAAGAATACAATTACACGGTTGCCTGGGATGAATAGTCTATCTATCTCAGCCTCCGATGTGACTCGTATCCTGAAGAGGGCTAAGAACTGGAAAGCGCCGGGTGTGGATGGAGTGCACAGATTCTGGTATAAATACCTGGAAGTTCTGCACCCCGCCCTTTCTGGGGCCCTTCGAAACATCTTGGAGAACCCAGATCGTTTGCCCTCTATTATGAACAAATATGATATCCGAAAAGGTAGATGCTGGTAGACCTAGTGATAACCGACCAATCATCTGCCTCTCGACCCTCTATAAGTGTCTCACAGCTATCATTTCTGACTTTGTCAGAAATGATAGTGGTTGCAAGGACTAAGTCACGATTGACAGTGTGATTGTGTTGCATGCGAAACACCACCAACGTAATTTGCACATGGCCTACAGTGACTACCAACAGGCGTTTTCCACCATACCCCACGATTATTTACTTGAGGTACTTAAGACATATAAGATCTGTCCGCGCGTTATCCAATCTTTGAATCACGCTATGCACACGTGGTACACAAGGATTAAATGTTTTAGTCGTGGGATGATGAGGGATACCCGGTCCTTGCCCATGAAACGAGGAATCTTTACCGCGTCATCGGTAAAGAAGCTCTTAGTGCTGGAATGAATGTTATGAATTGTATGGATAATAAGATGCTTCTTGAAAATTCGGTTGAGACTCGTCTTGAAGAATCAAGCTAAAATTTAAAACGTCGTGCAGTGGAAAAAATGGAGAATATCATGAACGGATCTGGCTATAAACATATTAGGAAGAAACGGATGATTAAGTCTACTTCTATTCGTGCTATGCTTCGCCTCGTGAGACGAAATACATTGAAAAATGCTTAAAAAATTAAAAAGCGGGTTACCGCAAAGAGGAAAAAGTCTCCAAAAAATAGAAAAAGGACGACAAAGAGGCACACCAAATCAAGGAATAGCAAAATTACCGATATTTTCGGAAATAAATAATAGCAAAAAATTTCGCATTTACACTCTCACTCCTGTATGTGCTTAAAGTAAGAGATCTCTTTTCACTTCCTCCAACGCAGACATCTATAGAGAGTTCTCGATGTGTTAATTATAAACCCGTTTATTCTCTCTTTGATGACCCAGACATAGAGTTTGTTGCTCCTGGTCATGGTGGTGAATACATCGACCTAGCACACACTATGCTCAGTCTTCGAGTTAAACTAGTGGCCTCCACAAGAGTAGCCGTAAATACCGTCAAGCTGGACAAAGTAGGACCTGTAAACAATCTCATGCATTCACTCTTCAATCAGGTGGATGTATATTTCAATCAAAAATTAATATCAGCAACTAGTAATTTTTATGCATATCGAGCATATATTGAGACTTTACCCAACTATGGGCCAGCTGCCAAAAACAGTCATCTTACATCATCTCTGTGGTATAATGATACTGCTGAAAAGATAGACGATTTCGATGCTGATGAGGATTTAAAAAATCAACAGAAATATTTATGTTTTGATAAATCTATTGATCTTCTCGGTCATTTACATTGTGACATTTTCAATCAAGAGAAATTTCTCCTCATCGGTGTAGAGTTATGAGTTCGACTCGTTCGTTCAAAAGATAATTTCTGTCTTATGCATAGTACAAGAAACTGTCATATACACGTTGAGGAAGCCTCACTACTTGTTCATAGAGCAAAACTCAACCCTGGTAATCTTTTTGCACACGCTAAAGCTCTATCTTAAGGCCTTAGGCCACCCTAGAGGCCGAAAAAAATAGGCTTTTTTGGGATTTTTTTTCAGAAATATTACGAAATAAATCGAGATTTCAGAAATGGGACTTTATTATACATATCATTAACTGCAAACAATTTTTTTTTAGGCAATTTATTTCAAAATGGTGGCAGTACAGCGTTTTTGCGACGACGTCTTTTTTTTCTATGCTCCACGGCCGGAAAAACAGCTCTTGTAATATAATGAATTATGATTAGGGCCTGCATTTTCTCGATTATATATAGTATAAGCTAGAGAGGTACGTAGGATTTTTTCGATATATTGATTTTTGACAAAATGGCGCAATTCTAAAGTGGAAAGTGAGAAATTTGCCTAAAAAATCGTCAGATAATTGTTAATAACAAATGAGCTATGCAATATATAGAAAAAATCCTACGTACTTCTATAGACAATGTATTTTCGAAGATATATTCCAAATTTCAAGTCAATCGGTTGAAAATTGTCTGAGTTATGTTTCCGGCCTGCCGTATACCTGCTCTAGTCCCCTAACGGACCTTCTCGCTAGCGCTAACAAAAGGGACTCGCTGCGGACCAGACGGCCTTGTACCATAACTCGAAAACGGAGTACTTAAAGATTTTTCTCGGCCATAATCTTTTGGAACATCATTTCTGAGGCCTTAAGGGACCCTTTAAAACAAAACAAAAAATCGATTTTTCGAAAATTGTAGGGTGGCCTAAGGTCTTAATTCGAAATCTCTACAACCATTCTTCAACACGAAAAAATTGTACATCGAGGCATATAAGACGTTATTTACTGGAAATGGTATTCATTTCCTGAATGAGGGAAATTTTATTGATCTGAAACTATATCGAGTCGGAAATTGTTCATTTGCTTTTAATCTTACACTGGATCTCTCTGCTAGTTGTAATTCTCACTGGAATCACTAAGTAAAAAGAGTGAGTTAACACATAAAGTTAGCTGATAAGCCTTTCTATTCGCCATCTGATTGGCTGTCGAGTCACCTGAACGTTAATGCCACTCATAGCCAGCGAAATTCAAATTGTCATTCGTTTCGTTTTTTTGTTACTATTTACTTAGTGACTAAAATTAAAAGTTGAAATATTTTTAAGCTGTACAGAATTTTTCATTGTTAATCATAAAAAAATGTGCTTTCTTATGTTTCCAATTTTATTTCTAAAATATTGTACATCAGACTCAGGTACCTTTCACACGATTTCAGATCAGTAGATTGCATGCAGAAAGTCCACAAGAGTGTAAGAGATGGAGAACAGTCTGTCCTTTTCGTTCCTGTGGGCAATCTACATGAGATTGGTGATTGGTCGTTCTTTTTGGCGCTCAGTAATTGGTCAAAAGCGAAAACTATCACGTGATCATCATGAATTTCATCTGTCGGAGGACAGGCGATCGCGAAATGGCACCCGGTGAAATACATGGTGTGCGGTCTCCTTGTTTTTAAAAATAAGTATCTAAGGATATCTTTAGTTTGGCCATTTTGCAAATAATAGGCTCAATTTGTTTACGGAATCAACTGAAAATGCCTTTCAGATGACTCTTTTCTATGCTTATTCGTAAATTCACAATAACCATTGATTATTTAAACAAATTCAGAGTTTGGCTATTGCTTAGCTTACATTAAAACGTACATGCAGCTATAACCTTTTTAATAATAAGCACAACTTTTCTATCTGAACTATAATATTAAAATCAAAACCATTTGAACATTTCAAACAAATTTATTTTCATAAAAAAATATACGCACAATGTACCTAATGAGAATTAAAAAACCAGTACAAATTTTAATATTGGTAAAAACTTTGCTTTTCATTAATTTCCGTCTTTTTTCTTTTTGTTAGTTGCTTACAGTATTTTAATAATGTCTTCAATAAAATGATATTGTGCCTTTTTAAGATTTTCTGAATTCATTTTTTACATGCAATATATTTTTCCATAATTATTACTATGATGTAATATTAAAACGTTTTTAATGAATTTATTCTGTGTTGTTTTTTCAATTTTTTCAAAAAGATAGCTTTCAATCAAATTTAAAAAAAATTACAATTTAAACTACAATTTGTAACTTTTTTTATTATAATTATAATTAATGGAAAATTATGAATATTCAGCAATTTATTTTATTTTTATTTTGGTTTCATTTTCGACTTCTATGACTTTTCAAATTTGAACAATTTTTGGATTATGCAATTCAAAATGATATATAATATAATACTACAATTTTAATTAATATTTTGGCTTATTTCTAAATATTTCTTTTTACAATCATACAGCCTTACTTTTTCTTGAAAAGATTTTTTTTATTAGAATAATAAACAATAAAAATTATGAACATTCAGAAATTATGAGTATGAACGTTTACAATTTTATTTTATTTAACTTTCAATTACATTTTCGATGAATATAACTTCCTTCTAATTGTAACTATTATTGCAATGTTAAACGATTGAAAATATGAATTCATCTGTGTTATTTTTATTAAAAAACATAAAAATTTGAATTATTTTTGGAATTTAAAGAAGTTTAGCAAATTAAAAAAAATGTGTTTACCCTTGACTCATTTATGTTTAAAGAAAACGGAGTCAACTAAGAATATCTTTCCGGTGACTTTTCTCTGTTCTTGGTATATCCCCAAGAATGATTAATTATTTAAAAAATTGTCATAAACAAATTCAGAGTTTGACCATTTTTCCACGAATAGAGTTTTGGGTATTTTTCAACAAATAGCCTAATTTCATTTACAGAATTAACTAAGAATATCTTTCCGATGACTTTTTATTTGTATGTTTCTTTGCAAATTTTCAAGAATGATTAATTTTTAAAATAATTTTCGTAAACAAATTAAGACCTTGGCCTTTCTTCAACGAATATGATAAGTTAGTTTAGGGTATCAAGAAAGAATGTATTTCCAATAACTCTTTTATACAATACTTTGCAAATATACAATAATTATTAATTATCACAAAAATTTTCATAAATACATTCAGAGTTTGCCTATTTTTAAAGCAATAGGTACAGTTTGTTTACGGAGTCAAATGGGAATGTCTTTTCGATGATTATTTTATATGCTGCTTTGTAAATTTACAAGGATAAAATTATATTAATTTGTAATATAATTATTTTTAATGAATTGGCTTAATTTGATTACAGAACCAAAAGAAATAGATCAAGAATAATTCTTCCCTATGTTACTTTGCAATTTTACAATAATTGTTAATTATTTTAACAATTTTCATAAACATATTCAGAGTTTGGCTGTTTCTCAACGAATAGGCTCAATTTGTTTACGAATTCAACTAAGAATATATTTCGGATGACTGTTACCTATAAAGCTTTGTAAAATCACAATAATTTTCAATTATTTAAACAATTTCAATTAAAAAACTGAGTTTGGCTATTTTTTAACGAATAGGCTCCATTTTTTATAGAATTAAGTAAGAATATCTTTCCAGTGACTTTTTGCTATAATGTTCTGCAAATTTCAAAAAATGAATCATTATTTAAACAATTTTGATAAACAAATCAATAGTTTCGCTGTTTTTTAAAGAATAGGTTCAATTTGTTTACGGGATCAATAGAGAATATTTTTCAAATAACTTTTTCCTATGTATGTTACTTTGAAAATTTACAATAATTGTTAATTATTCAAACAATTTTCATAAACACATTCAGAATAATTTGTTTACGGAGTGAACTAAGAATGTATTTCCAATAACTATTTTCTACGATACTTTGAACATTTATAACAATTATTAATTATTTGAACAGTTTTCATAAACATATTCAGAGTCTGGGTCTTTTTCAAGGAATAGGCACAATTTGTTCACGGAGGCGCCTAAGAATATATTTATGATTACTCTTTTGTATTTTGCTTGATAAATTTACAAGAATCATTAATTATTTAAACAATTTTCATAAAGAAATCAGGAACTCAGCCATTTTTCAACGACAAGGATCAATTAGTTTGATGCATCAAGATTTCTACGATACTTTGCAAATATACAATAATTGATAATTATTTATATAATATTCATAAACAAATTCAGAGTTTAGTTATTTGTCAACGAAAAGGATTTTTTTTACAGAATTATCTGAGAATATCTTTCCGATGACTTTTTCTGTGATATTTCGTAAATTCTCAAGAAAGTACATATTTCCAATAAGACTTTCCTATATTACTTTTCACATTTGCAACAATTATTATTTATTTAAAAAATTTTCATAAACATATTCAGAGTTTGGGTATTTTTCAAGGAATAGACACAATTTGTTTACGGAGTCAACTAGCAATGTCTTTCTGATGACTCCATTCTATGTTGCTTTGTCAATTTAAAGTAATTATTAATTATTCAAACAATTTACATAAACAAATTCAGAGTTTGGATATTTATCAACGAATAGGCTACATTTTTTTACAGAATTAACTAAGAATATATTTCCCATAACTTTTTTCTGTGATTCTTTGTCAATTCCCAAGTATTATCAATTATTTAAACAATTTTTACCAGCAATTTGGAGGCAACTAAGAATATCTTTCCAAAGACTATTTCCTAGGATACTTTGCAAATTTATAATAATTATTAATCATTTGAACAATTTTCCGAAATATATTTAGTGTTTGTCTATTTTTAAAGGAATAGGCTAAATATTTTATGGAAGCAACGAAGTATGTATTTCAAATAAGAATTTCGTACATTAGTTTACACATCCATAATAATTATTTATTATTGAAATATTTTTCATAATCATATTCAGAGTTTGGGTATTTTTCAAAGAATAGACACAATTAGTTTACGGAGTCAACTAAGATTGTCTTTCCGATGAACTTTTCTATGTTGTTTTGTAAATTTACAAGAATTATCAATTATTTTAACAACTTTTAAGAGAAAATAAGAATTTGGCTATTTTCAAACGAATAGGGTGAATTTTTTACAGAATTGACTAAGAATATCTTTTCGATGACTTTATTAGGCTCTTCAAATTTCACAAATTTATTAATTACTTAGAATATTTTCATAAGCAAATTAAGAGTTTGGCAATTTGTCGAGGAAACCGTCCCGTAAAAAAATCATGCTCGACATTAGTGAAAACCGAGGTTAAAACGCAGCGAATACACAACTCGGTTGTATACGTCGCAGATGGTCATCCATCCGAGTGCTATGCGCACTCGAAATGGCTTGACATCTAGACTCTTCTCGAGACGAGATCATTTACTGTGTATTTCTATGAAAATTTTACGCGCCGACATTTTATAGGTTTTTTTTTCAAAACTTGCATGAAAATGTTTATAGTTGCACAAGTATTTATTCTGTATATTGAGAGGGTATGCATGCGAAGACATGTACAAATCAAAATTATTGAAGTAAAAATTAATTTCATGGTATTTTATTGAACTTCATTCCCAAATATAATAATTAAATGCAAAGAAATTGGTCGCGCGCGTAGCGCGCGTATGAAGCTCTAGTATTGCACGAAGAACTTTTCCGGTGCTGGACCAGATTGTATTAAGAACTTTTGGTGGAAGAAGTTTACTTTTATACACCAACATTTGGCCCGCATATTCACCTCATATATAAAGGCGGAGACGCCCATTCCGCAATGGCTGGTGTTAGGACGCACTATACTCCTACCGAAAAAAGGCAACTTGTCCAGACCAGAGAATTACAGGCCAATAACTTGTTTAAACACACTGTATAAGATCTTTACAGCTGTCCTAAACAACAGGATCGTTCGACGAATTGAGCCTGTATGGCGAGAGATGTACGAACAACGAGGCTCGAAAAAAGGTGTAGCAGGCTGTCGAGAGAACCTGCTAATTGACAGGTGTGTCTGTTAAAGACGCTGCCGCCCATTAGCGCGTCCTGCCAATGGCCTGGATTGACTACCGGAAAGCTTTCGATTCAACCTCTCATAGACTTATCATCTGTCTGTTGGAAAGCTTGAAGGTACATCCACACATAGTGAGATGCATAGAGAGACTGATGCCTCTTTGGAAAACTAGATTTACCATCTCATCTAGGAAACATCGTCTGACGACGAACAAGGTCACCTTCCAGAGGGGCGTCTTTCAAGGGGATAGTATGAGCCCTTTGCTTTTTTGCATCACACTTCTGCCTCTATCTCTCGCACTACGAAATTCTCCTGGATACCTCTGTGGTGACACTAATCAGCGTGAGCATAAGGTAACTCATGTATTTTATATGGATGACCTGAAGATCTATGCCGCTGGTAAAAGCAAACTTCA
>CAKNXH010059147.1:71000-81874 GCA_932178445.1 Andricus quercusramuli
TGAATCAAAAGCTTTCCGGTAGTCAATCCAGGCCATTGACAGGACGCGCTGATGGACTGTAGCGTCTTTACAGACACACCTGTCAATCAGCAGGTTCTCTCGACAGCCTGCTACACCTTTTTTCGAGCCACGTTGTTCATACATCTCTCGCCATACAGGCTCAATTCGTCGAACAGTCCTGTTGTTTAGGACAGCTGTAAAGATCTTATACAGTGTGTTCAAACAAGTTATTGGCCTGTAATTCTCTGGTTTGGACAAGTCGCCTTTTTTCGGTAGGAGTATAGTGCGTCCTAACACTAGCCACTGCGGAATGGGCATCTCCGACTTTAAATATGAGGTGAATATGCGGGCCAAATGTTGGTGTGTAGAAGTAAACTTCTTCCACCAAAAGTTCTTGATACAATCTGGTCCAGCACCGGAAAAGTTCTTCGTGCCTCTAAGTGCTTTTTTCACCTCTTCGGCAGTGACTGATAGGCACTCCTCCTCAGATTTTATGAGGCTGTCGCAAAACTCCTTGAAGCGGATGATATTGTCAGTATCTTCCTTCAACTCTAGTGTTTTCGGGATCTTGTACACCTCTCTCCAAAAAGTCTCTACCTCCTTGGGCTTGGGTGGATTTTTTACAAAAAACAGGGGGATCACTGAAGAGGCGCGATGGGTCAGCGAGAAACTGTTGATTCTCCCTGATCCATCTCTCCCTCTTCTGTATCCTCCTCCTTGCGTCAGATAACAGCCTTATTTTGTCAACAATATGCTGCTTGATTGTCAGCAGCTTTGACTTGTTTAGTGTGTGATTCAAGGTCCTTAGTTCTTGGGCGAACTTTCGAACCCTTTCCGTGAACGGTCTACCAGATGTTATGTAGTCAATCACACATTGAACACGGGACGCATTCTGTCTTGCCCATCCAATTTTCTTGTTCAGTTGATGCAAGCGTCTTCTTGTCTTTTGATCCATCGTCGGTTTGAGCCTTCGATTTGAATCAGCCAAAGCTCTCGCAGCACCATAAACTGAGCAATTGATAGTCCAGAGGTCGGACTCTTGCGAGATATCTCCACGAAGGGAGGCATCCATTTCAGCCAGATCTTGGGGCTTAAGAGGAACTTGCATGTTGATGTTCCTCCTTGTACTGAAATTGCCATCATCTTCAAGTAGGTGCCTGCTTTCTGCGGTTGGTCTTAGTGTCGTTTCATCTTCGTCTGCAGCTTGTTCAAGCAGCGGTTGAGGAAGCGCTCTGCGTACATATCCATTTTTCCGGAGGTAGTCGGCTTGATTTCGCAAAGACTGATGCGAAACGTGTTGAAGCTCTGGGTGTTTCTGGCACCACAGAGTATGCATACGCGCCATAAAGCCTCCACGAACAGGGATAATACTGGCATCGTAGCAGTCTAACACATCATTCTTAAGTTGATCCGTCCACTCAATGTGGGCGTTTCGCCGGTTCGTCGTTGTGTTTCCATCTATATATATATATACTATACTATATATATACATACATATAAAGACAAATATATATATATATATATATATATATATAATGGGCTTCCTGAAATTTTCGTCAAATAGGTCAGTGAAAAGTGATTGCATCATGAGACGTTTCTAACGATCCTATGGATGTCTATTTTTATGTATATATTATACTGACTTCCTTCAAATGAACCTTCTTTTTAACAAATACGAATAAACAGTGAAAGAAATCATACATTATAAATGGTTCAACTGATGTATCTACAAACCATATTGTATATATTTTCTTATAAGGGATCGAAGATCCGCAAGTACCCGCTCAGCATTCAAATAATTGTATTTCCTTCGATTAACAGATCGTGCTACATACAGGGATGGCTGAGTCCCTAAAAAACACACTTCCACATGTCCATCTTCAGAAAGAATAACAATGAGCCCTTCAATCCCCTGAAAAAAGTAACTTATATCAATAAATTATACCAGAGGGGCCGTTTAGGTATTATATAACGCCTTTTAGGAGAAAGGCAGGTTATCTTTATCACCGTATAAAAGATATCTTACAGGAAAAGTATGTTATTCAGGCATTTCCTAGATTGCCTGAGTTTTGTAATTTGCTGGCAACAACTTACTATAGAAAAAGCTTCACATGGGGGTATCCAAGTTTTCAGAAAACCGCGTTACGTAATACTTATACGGATCCATGCGTAATATATCATTTTCAGATTTCTATCAATTACGGTAAGAAGATTCATAATAGATATTGATTCTTAACATGGAAGACCCTTTAAATAAGAATTCTGCACTGTCTAACAAGTAAAAGAAGGTGGCAGTTCCGGACAAGTACTACACAAATGATGAATACATAGATAAGTAGATTCTATGTAAGGAGAGACAATTATGCATAAGGATAGAAAATGATACAGAATTATACATAATAATAAGAAAATACATAAATAAATATTGTTGCTCGTAGTTTACAAGCGCAACAGCTATAAAGATTCTTCTCCAATACCCGCGCAGAAAATACTGTTTCGGTAGTTCGTTGAGAGGTCCAAACACCAAGCTAGCACCTCCACAATCGAAATTCCCAAATTTTTTGGTATCTGAATTTTGGGCTTGTTTGGGCTGTATTGCCGATTTTTGGGCTTCACTACTTTTTTTTTAAAAATTAAAAATCAAGGACAACAGAATTTGGGCTTTTTTTGGCTCTCAAACGCGCCGAAAACCAATTTTGAAAAACAACCCCTAGCGGAAATAAAAGTACCCCCTATATAAAAAAACAAACTAGGAAGAAACAAAGTGCTCCAAAATTTTGGGCTTATTTTGGGCTCTCAAATTCACAGAAAAAAAATTCAAAAAACCACACCTTATGAGCAAAAAAACCACCCCCTTGTCAAAAATTCAATCTGAAAAAAATAAGGTCTGACATGATTTTTGTCTTATATTGGGCTCTCGAATGAACCAAACAACATTTTCAAAAACCACCCCAATGCACACAAAACATCCCCTAAGTAAAAAATCAAACGTGGAAAAAACGAAAAAAAAGCTGTTTTGAGCTACTGAGAAGCCCAAAATTCAGAGACTTTATTCACAGTGCGAAATTCTAAAAAGATCATTTGTTGAGAACGTCATATCTGCTGGGTGCCAAGGGTGTTGATTTTGACGTAAAGGGTTGGAGCCAAAAAATCAGTGTTGGTATTTTTGAAGATCCCGAAAATCAGAGACTCTATTCAGACTGTGAAATTATGAAAAAGATCATTTTTTTACAATTCGCGTGGGGGAACGTGAACTTTTTCATAATTTCACAGTGTGAATAGAGTCTGTGATTTTTGGGTTCCTAAAAAATACCAACACTGATTTTTGGGTTACAACCCTTCACGTCAAAATCAACCCCCTTGACAACAAGCAGATATGACATTCTCAAAAACTGATCTTTTTTAGAATTTCACAGGGCGAATAGTCTCTGATTTTTGAGCTCCTCAAAAATACCAACACCGATTTTCGGGCTCCAACCCTTAACGTGAAAATCAACCCCCTTGACAACAAGCAGATGTAAATTTCTAAACAAATGATCTTTTTTAGAATTTCACAGTGTGAATAGAGTCTGTGATTTTTGGGCTCCTCAAAAATACCATTACTGATTTTTGGGCTACAACCCTTAACGTCAAAATCAACCCCCTGCACGCAGCAGATATGACTTTGTCAAAAAATGATCTTTTTTAGAATTTCACAGTGTGAATAGAGTCTGTGATTTTTCGGCTCCTCAAAAATACCAACACTGATTTTTGGGCTACAACCCTTAACGTCAAAATCAACCCCCTGCACCCAGCAGATATGACTTTGTCAAAAAATGATCTTTTTTAGAATTTCACAGTGTAAATAGAGTCTCTGATTTTTGGGCTCCTCAAAAATACCAACACTGATTTTTGGGCTACAACTCTCAACGTCAAAATCAACCCCCTGCACGCAGCAGATATGAGTTTTTCAAAAAATGATCTTTTTTAGAATTTCACATTGAACCTTTGGTATTGGTCGCGTTCGGTCGCTTTGTCACGCTTCTTTCCAATTTTCCATCATTATATGAGATATACAGTTTTTTAATATTTGGAAATCTACATATCGGGAAAGTGTTTTTGGCTTGTTTTATAGTGCATTGAAACTTTGTTACATCTCACTTAATTGTTGCTCGTTTTTGAACTATTGTATATACGTAACGTTTACGGTCGTCTTTCCCGCTTAACCATGGGCGTGTGTTCGGAGTGTCAAACAGTGATAACCAGAGGTGGATCTGAAGTTATTGCTTGTGTGAAGTGTGGCATCTTAATTCACTTGAGCTGTGCTAATTTTGGAATATCCAAAAAATCATTTGAAAAACTTAAAAAAGGCCAAGCTGATTATATTTGCAAATCATGTGCATCGTTGCCCACTAGTGCCACCTCTGCGGCAGTTGCTGCTACCTTTGTACCTAGCACTGATGCACGTGGGAAATGCCAGGATGTCGGTAATACAGGTGTTGTTCCTACCACTTCTACCTGTGTCTCTACCTCGGAAATTGCGGCAACCCTACCCCCTGGTCTTGCTGAATTCTTGCGTAAATTGGTCTCCGACGGACAACATGAAGCGCTTGCGCAGTCACGCGAGATTTTGACTAGACTTACTGAATTTGAAACTCGACAGCACGAATTTAATGAAAAATTAAATTTCACCCTTACAGAAATCAAGTTGGAAGTTGGTAAGAATAATGAGCGTATTAAAACTCTTGAAGCTGGTTCCGTACTACAAGGGGCGGAAATTGATGACATTAAGAAGGAGGCTAAAGAATTAAAGGCCAAAGTGGTTACATTGGAACATGCGCTAAATGTCAATGAACAAGCGGCGCTGCATGCTACCTTGGAAATTCATGGTCTCCCCATGAAGCCTAATGAGGACCTTGCTGCCACATTGGACTCTATCGCCAGAGCTCTCGACGTTACTCTTCAAAAGGATGACGTCGTCAAGCTCTACAGGATAATTAAGGCACCTCCTCTGACTAATTCTTCCCCCCCTCCCCCGATCATCGTAGCCAAGTTCTGCAGACAAGAAATACGGGATAAATTTATAGAGAGACGCAAGATTAAGAGAGACTTTTCTACCTCAAACATTGGATGGGCAGACAATGAGAAACGATTTATCTACCTTCGCGAGGCGCTCACTCCACTCAATCGGAAAATTTATGCCATTGCTCTTGGTCTTCGCAGAGAAGGAAAGATCAAATACCTTTGGATTTCCGGCGGAAAAATTTTCTGTCGAAAGAGTGACGGTTCGCCTAGAATATACCTGTCAAACATACAATCTATTCAAGCACTGCAATAGCAACCACTGTCTAACTCCATTATGTATTTGATTTTGCTCTTACCAACCTTAGATCTACCCTATTTGAATCGCTACTTATATATTGGTAAATATATGTCTTTAATTATTGCTCTTTACCTTCTATTAACTTTGATTACTTCGATACTTTTAAATTTCTCACATTGTACCTATCTAAATTTCCAAAATAAGGTTGCTCGATTATGTATTTTGTTCTTAGTACGCAACTTTTTTCTTTTCTCTTGCTATATGCCTGCATATTGCATGCTGGCTGCTCTACAGATTTTATATTCTGAACATGAGAATCAACTTGAAACCTCATTTTGTGTGTATCACTGCGTTGATTCAGTTACGCACCGCTACTGCAAACTTACCCTTTTTATGCACTATTTCTATATATTAAGTATAATAGCACCTGTGGAATTAATAACTTTTACTTTGTTTTGCGCCTTTTTCACTTTTTGCAAATGTAATCATGGTCATTGGATTCTGTTGGTTCTTAGTCTCTTGCACTTTAACTTTGTGAAAAGGATCTTTCGACTTTTTTTACGTATCTCAGACACATTTACGTTCTTATATACTTGAACTTTACCTATCACTTTTTGAATGGAAACCTTAAATATTTGTCACGTTAATGCACAGTCCTTACCTGCCCATTACCATGAATTCACACATTACTTCAGGTCTTGTTCCTATCATATCATAGCCGTATCTGAGACCTGGCTGACGCCTAACATACCCTCGAGCCTCGTAGCATTTGACCATTACACACTTTTCCGTAGGGATAGAGATGAGAGAAGAGGGGGTGGGGTCTGTCTTTACATTCATGACAGTTTGAAGGATGTGCAGGTGGGAGTGAGTCCTTTTGCCAATTACCCGTCTGCAGAATACCTTTTTATCAAGGTATCGTCGCCTCATGATAGTGTGTTGGTCGGTGTAATCTACAAACCTCCTAATGCTTCCTACTGTAGGGAATTTGAGACTGACATTTTGGATCTTATACCTAATTATAATAACATTGTCCTCACTGGTGACCTAAACACAAATCTTAATGCCACCAACAATTTAACTAACTATTTAAAATCAGTAGTGTTCTCCGCCGGACTATCTATAGTTCCACATAATGCTACCCACCACACTGATCATTCCAGTACATGGATTGATATAATGATTGTCGATGATTTGAACAAGGTTCTTTCTTCCACTCAACACTCAATCTCATTCCTCTCAAACCATGACCTTATCAGCATCCAATATTTGTTCTCCTCTAACCCCTCTTCTAGTATAACCCCTCTGTCTATACGCAATCTCAAAAATATAAATGAAGCTGAATTTCTTGAACATCTGTCCACCTATGACTGGAAATGTATTTTTACTGAAAGGGATATCAATAGGAAGGTGATTTGCTTAAGCACATTTTTAACCTCAGCCTTTGATAAATTTGCGCCTCTCCATATCCTGCAAGCCAAAAAGAAGTTTACTCGCTGGATCACTTCTGCTATCAAAGATCTGATGAAAGAAAGGGAGACAAAACGTAGATTGGCCAAAAGAACAGAAAGTAGTATAATTCAAGCTGAATTTCGTAAATTGAGAAACTTAGTACAAACCAAAATTAGGGATTCTTACAATTAATTTAATTACAACTCTATCAAAAATAGGAATAAAAATGAAAACATCTGGCTTCTCTTAAAACGGCTTGGACTTATTCCCCCTAAGCACTTGTCAGCTGATAACAACTTCTCTCCTTCAGACCTTCTAACAGCCTTTACTACAAAGCCCACACCCCCTGTAAATGTCACTCCTTCTACGTCCTCAGTTACCCCTGAATTTGATGAAACGAAGTTATTCTTTTCTGATATATCACAAGAAACCCTAGTAAGAAAACTTTTCGAGGTAAAATCGAATGCTCAGGGTTCTGATGGCATTTCTATGAAAATGATTCGCCTTGCATTGCCAGTCCTTGGCCCTATTCTCTGGCACATCTATAACGCATCTCTCCAGGTGGGTATATTTCCTGATAACTGGAAAGAGGCGATTATACGCCCTATTCCTAAAATATCTAACCCTACATCTCCTAAAGACTTCCGTCCTATATCCATCCTTAGTGCCTTGTCTAAACCTTTCGAGCGTATCGTTCATCAGCAACTTACGGCACACCTTGAAATTAACAACTTAATGGACCCAATGCAATCCGGGTTTCGTGGAAAGCATAGTACACTTACAGCTTCACTTAAAGTTACTTCTGACATTAAACTTGCAATAGACAGAAGAGAGATTACGGTTGTTGTTCTTTTCGACTTTTCTAAGGCATTTGATACAGTTAATCATAAACTACTATTGGCCAGGCTTAAATCGCTACACCTCTCTAATATGGTGGTTAAATGGTTTGAATCCTATCTTAGTAACCGCTCTGAAAGAGTACAGCTCAGCAATGGCGAGCGGTCTGATTGTGTGGAGGTTAGGAGTGGTGTTCCTCAGGGGTCCTCTCTTGCGCCCACTCTCTTTAGTATTTACACCTCTGAACTTGGTAGAGAGCTTTGTTACTGCAACTACCATAAATATGCTGATGACTTTAAGCTTTACCTCTCCGGACCTATTGCTACTCTTGAAAGCTTACTCCGAAAGGTACAGGAGGATATCGATGTGGTGGTGCAGTGGTCCTCGACAAGTGGCCTCACTCTTAACCCTGCTAAAACTATGGCTATAATCATAGGCCCTTCTTCCTCTCCATCACTTGAAACAATTGCCACGCTACCTCCGCTTTTGATTGAGGGGCGTATCATCCCGTTTGTTGACTCTGCAAAAGATTTAGGATTTATTTACAATCGTTCTCTCACTTGGAAAGAACAAGCTTCAGATATTTCGAGGAAAACATTTCGAGTCCTCCAACAGCTTAACAGAAATAAAGAATCACTTCCAATTCCTACTCGTATCCTCCTAGTTAAAAGCCTCATACTTCCTTTCTTCGACTACGGCTGCGTGCTATATGATGATGTTACTGATGAGCTGAATGCCAGACTTGAGCGTGCGCTTAATGCTTGCATTCGGTTCATCTATGACATCCCTAAAAGTGAACATATTACTCAATACAGAGAAAGAGCAGGACTTCTGAACGTCGCCAAGAGAAGACAATTTCATATGGGTAACTTGCTTTATAGTATATTTACTAATCAAGCCCCGCGCTATCTGTTTAATCTCTTCCATTTTATTGACAAAGATCAACCGACACATTCCAAACTCCGTGAAAGGAAAAAAGTACTACAAATTTTACCACACCGCACGTGTAAAATGCAAAGGTCTTTTATGATTCGTGGTGCCCGTCTTTGGAACAAAATACCTTTTACAATTAGAAATGCACCTTCACAATATCACTTTAGAAAACTTCTTTTTGCTTACTTATTAAACACCTCAAATTCTACCCTCGAAATCACTCATTGGTAATACTTAAGTCCATCGTTAATAGTGAGATATATTAACCCTTTTCATGTATCTATTTTCTTTCAATCACGTATATTTACTTACTTTTATGTGTAATATTCTTGTTAAATAATTATTTTATTTTTATTTTTAATTGTCCGACCGATCGCTACCATATTCTATTGTATTAACATGTATCACCTGTTCCTTATAGGGCTGTCTAGCCCTAGGAACTTTCCACAAATAAATACAAAATACAAATACAGTGTGGATAGAGTCTCTGATTTTTGGGCTCCTCAAAAATACCGACACTGATTTTTGGGCCGATGGTCAATCTCTGGCAGCCGACCGAATTTCGCACCTGGGTATCCACTAAAGAGAATATTGCAGATATTATGACAAAACCTTTATCCACTGAATTGCACAATAAATTTAGAAAGAAAATATTAAATTTAGATTTATCAAATTTAGAAGTTTTTGT
Organism: Andricus quercusramuli; assembly: GCA_932178445.1. Lineage (NCBI taxonomy): Eukaryota > Metazoa > Arthropoda > Insecta > Hymenoptera > Cynipidae > Andricus > Andricus quercusramuli. The sequence continues at coordinate 80,213 of CAKNXH010059147.1, forward strand.
TTGATATTAGTGAATATGTACACTTGACTATTTCTTCAATCTATGTTCACAGATAAGCAGTGATTCTTGTGCATTTGCATAGTGGAGAAATTTAAATGACAACAATAAATATCAAGATTAGACGATATGAAGGTTACTAGCGATTAGAATTGAAATCTTTTGATACTTTTATAATTTCGATAATTTTTCATTTGTTCATGATCGTAAGACGATGATAGTTTTAAGTTTGAGTTAATTGATAAGTTGATAAGATGAACTAACTTACTGTCAAATATTCGAATCTTTAAATTGTAAGTTATGTATAATGAATGTTCTCAAATTAGAACTAAATAATGTATTTTTGTTTCTCCGTATACATAATGTAAGATTGAAATTTAAAATCAGTATTTAGAATGATTGATTCGAATGTTTAATATGATCCATGCAATGGGGGGGAGTGTTGAGAAACATTGCATTGGATAGTGACGCCACCATGCGGGGATTACTCTCCGAGCGATCCGGGAGGGGGTCCAGTTGGAAACAGCTCTTACTTGAGTAGAGTCTTTGTTCGAATAGATAGAGAAGCTAACCTCTCAAATGCAGACAGATGAGAAGTTCTGTTATATGTTTTAATTGACTCCGGTGCATTAACGCGTTTTTATGCGACAGCGTAGAGTATCGTAATGTTGTACATTACGATACGGCGGAGTGTAATGTGAAATGTAAAAAAACTTGTAAATGCACCGTCGACATATAAAATAATATATGCGCCAATGAGCATAATTCGGGACTTCACGCGACTCGCTTACAATGCTCGCAGGACTTATCTCGCCTCGGCTTTGCCTCGGCTTCGATTACGCCTAGTGTGTTTAATGACCGACGTAGTTCCATGGTGCTCATTATACTTTATACACCAAGGGCATGATTTGCAAGTTTTTTGCCCCCGATTATCATGTATCACAGGGGAGGTCTGACGTAGCGAGTCGAATCGGTACAATTCACTTTTAGCGCCGGTTAACAAGATTTTTACTGAGCCGGTTGATATTTGCTCGTCTGAAAATTTTTGAAAATATGAAAATTTTGGATATTTTTAAAAATTTGAAATTTTTTGGGGGATTTCAGTAATTTTTGAAAATATCTATAATTTTAAAAAATTTCTTGAACTTCCAAAATTTTTAAAAATATCAAAAATTTTCAAAAATTTCAAAAATTTTCAACAATTGTAAAAAATTCTTTAATTTTCAAAAATTTTCGAAATTTTCAAATTCTCAACATTTATGAAAATTTTCCAAGATTTTCGAAAATTTCCGAAATTTTCAAAAAAATTCAAGATTCTCAAATTTTCGAAAAATTTCAAAAATTTTCTCCCCCACCCCCCATAACCCACCCCCGACACTCCTCTGTACCTCCCCCTTTATCTGTAGGTTTATCATATACGATAAGTATTGCTTCAATGCTTCAATGATACGCGGACTATAATGGATAGTGGATAGCGGTGGGAGAAGAAAAATTGAAATTTTTTGGGGGATTTGAGTAATTTTGGAAAATATCTATAATTTTCGAAAATTTCTTGAATTTCCAAAATTTTCAAAAATTTTCGAAATTTTCAAATTCTCAAAATTTTTGAAAATTTTCAAAAAAAATTCAAAATTCTCAAATTTTAAAAAAGTTTCAAAAATTGGC
>CAKNXH010059147.1:81974-114957 GCA_932178445.1 Andricus quercusramuli
AACCCTCGACCCCCCTATGTGCCTCCCCCTTTATCTGAAGGTTTATCATGTACAATAAGTATTGCTTCAATGCTCCAATGATACGCGGACTATAATGGATAGTGGATAGTGGTGGGAGCAGTACAATAATGGCCCCACTATTGTTCAGTACAATAATGAGGCCATTATTGTACTGCTCGCACCACTGACCCATAAAGGGCTACTTAAGTTCCTGAAACCAGGCACATAATACGCGCGAAACATGCCTGCGGCGTATAATAGTACATTGTGCGCCAAGGAACTTAAGTCGGTCATTATACGCCGCGTGTGCGTTTGCAATACAAGGCGTAATGACCGACGTAGTTCCATGGTGCACATTATACTTTATACACCAAGGGCATGATTTGCAAGTTTTTTGCCTCCGATTATCATGTATCACAGAGGAGGTCTGACCTGGCGAGTCGAATCGGTACAATTCACTATCAGCGCCGGTTAACAAGATTTTTACTGAGCCGGTTGATATTTGCTCGTCTTAAAATTTTTGAAAAATATGAAAATGTTGGATATTTTTGAAAATTTGAAATTTTTTGTGGGATTTGAGTAATTTTTGAAAATATCTATAATTTTCAAAAATTTCTTGAATTTCCAAAAATATCCAAAAATTTTCAAAAATTTCAAAAATTTTCAAAAATTTCTTAAATTTCCCCAAATTGTAAAAAAATTCTATAATTTTCAAAAATTTTCGAAATTTTCAAATTTTCAACATTTTTAAAAATTTTTAAAAATTTCCGAGATTTTCAAAAAATTTCCAAAATTCTGAATTTTTTTGAAAATTTCCAAAATCCCCCCCCCCCCACCCCAAACCACCCGCGACACCCCTCTGTACCTCCCCCTTTATCTGTAGGTTTATCATGTACGATAAGTATTTCTTCAATGCTCCAATGATACGCGGACTATAATGGATAGTGGATAGTGGTGGGAGCAGTACAATAATGGCCCCATTATTGTACAGTACAATAATGAGACCATTGTACTGCTCCCACCACTGACCCATAAAGGGCTACTTAATTTCCTGAAAACAGACACGTAATACGCCTAAATCATGCCTGCGGCGTATAAAATAAATTAATTTGATTCCAATTTTACTTTCCAATATTAGAACGTCATTTTTCTCAAAAACTTTTGCTTCTCCGATTCAAATTGACGTATTATCGGAACTATCATTATTTATGAGATGATATGGAGGTTAGTTTTGTCTTATTTTCTTCTTTCCCCAGACAAACTAGAATTTCTCTGTTGTATTAGAACAATAAACTGGGAAATTTATTGATCTAATACAACTTTTAATTTTTTTAGTTCTTTTCCCAATATTTATTATATTATTGATGAGAATGTCTTTTTGTATTATTTATGGCTTGAATAGATTCATTGTTTTATCAAAGCAATATGAAGTACCCAAAAAAAGACGAATTAGAAAATGATTAGAAAACCCTTAGCATGTTGAGAACAAACTTTTTGCTAATAGAAAAAATAGGCTTGAAAAGTGAAATATGAACGTCCTCGTGCCCAACAGACAATAACTTACTTACAATAACTTAATATTTACACGTGACCGCGTTTCTATCAGTCAATATTTTGACATTTACTACTAGAGCTCGTGTTCACCTTTTTTCCATCACATACCTGTTTATAGAATTATATATATTGTTTATAGAATTAAATAATTATAGAATTATAATTAAATTCATTGATTTTATTGATATTATTAATTTGTTCATTGTATTCATTTTATTGATGTTGTTCATTCATTTTATTCTATTAATCATGATTTGATTTTTTTCAGTTTTCAGTGATTTTATTCAATTTATTGATTAATTTCATTGTATTTTTCAATAAAATAAAGAAAATCAGTATAAATATGCGATTTATTATCAAAAAATATAATCAAATGAATCCATGAAATAAATGAATTGAATGAGATTACTAAGATCGATCAAATGAATTTATTATCAACAAAATCAATGAAAAAACAACATGAATAAAATCAAAATGTTACTGATTTTAGTGACTTTATTCAATTTATTGATTTTATTGCTGTGATTGATCTGTTACATTTTATTGATTCTATTGATTTTGTTGATTTGATTGATTCTGTTCAATTTATTCATTTTCACATTCTCATCATAATGAGAAGGTATTGATTTTACGTGAAAAATGACTTTCGTGGATTTCATCAAATGTCAACGTTTTAAGGTCACCTGAGTCAGAAAAAATAGTTTTTCCGTCGGTGCCTGTCAGTCTGTCGTTGTCGTCGTCGTCTGTATATCGGATAACTTTCGAAAGACTAATCCAATTGGATTGTGCTATGAAACACAGTTTCAGAGACTAAAAAGAAAGGTTGAGTTCGTTAACCAGCTATTTCCGATAAAAATTCAAAAAGTTAGAACATTTTCGACAATTTTTAAAACATGTATTGAATATTACAGTTTTCAATTCGCAAGATTTGTCTAAATTATATCTACAAATTTGCTTTCATCCATTTTTTTATAGGACGCGTAGTTTCTGATTTAATCGTGAAAAATAACATTACAAATGAACGAGTTGAAGTTGTGTAAAAGCGTCTAGAGATTAATGGCAAATAAGGAACGAATATTAAAATAATCATGAAAAATAAAATTTGTTCTTTATTTTGCTATATCTGAATGAGCAGTTTGGATACGAGATATACAGATATTAATATAGTATACATTTAATATATTAAAGTTGAACATAATATATAAAGATTCGCGTATTGGACAAATTTTATTCGAGTGCGAAGCACGAGATACAAGATGAGAATGCTGTCTTCTGCTATCCGCAAATTTCTCCCTGTCAAAAAATTTATCATTTCCGTGAAAATAATGATTGCCTCAGTAAAAGGCTTCATTCAAATTTTATTGATCCGAGGATCTCGCAAAACCCCAGATATTTGACAAGTTTTCTTTCTTTCGTTCTCCAATACTTGGGAAAAAATACATATGAAGTCAGTGCCGTTACAATAAAGAAAAAAATCTGTCCGCTGCCCGGGCACATTCTCACCGCGCGCTTCGCGCGCGGCTCGCTTCGCTCACAAGTTTTAGCGCGCCTAGGGCGCGCGACTGTTGGATCTCGCGCTTCGCCCTCTATTATGTATTCACCTCGCGCTACGCGCTCGGACGTATTTACATCGCGATTTACGCTCGGTTTCTCTAGATTTTTGAACTTCGTGTTCGACTTTGATGGAAAGAAAAAGTTTATTTGCAAATATTATAAAATTATCAAAACCTCTTCATGTGAAGTGATTGTTAAATTTGTTTTTATTTTATAATGAAATGGAACTTTATTTACTCAAGGTTCTACCGACCTTAAGTAACACATTCTCATCCAGACACTCGCACTTCGCGCTCGATGTGTGATTTGGAAATCATTTGAACCTTGCGTTCCACGCTCGGTTCTGTGCACCGTATGATAGAAATGAAAAAGTCGCGAATAAAACCAAAACTACGCATCCTATCAGAACATGATTTATAACAAATTTGTACCTCTTCTTTGGATGAACAAATTTTGTTTCTGTCATCTTTCTCGTAGCTTGTGTTATTTGTCTAAAAATTCAATTTTACTATTCCCAATGCTGTCTTTTACGAATAAAACAAAAACGACGCATCATATCGAAAAGTGATTAATAACGAATTTGGAGATCTTTTTTGGGTGCATAATTTTGTTCCATTCATCTTTGGTCGTATCTTGCATAGTTTGACAGCAAAATGAAGTTATTGATTTTTCAATATTTTTTTGTGTTATCAAAATTTGGATTTTTCATTTTTCAAAAAATTCAAAAAGTTGTTACGAAGATATTGTAGGGTTTTCAAAAAGAAACGTTTTTCTTCTACTGACTTTTTTTCATATCGTGCGTTTTTCGGCATAAAATGTTCATTTACGTTTGTTTTTTCTAATTTTGAAAATGCTATAACTCCGGTAATTTTTTTTTATCCGAAAAAGTTATGAGGATAAATTGTTCGAGTTTTGGATTACTATGAATAGCCGTACATAGAATTTTTGAATTTTGAAGACAAATGGTCTCAAAAATTTTCAAAATGCTTCAACTTTTTGAATTTTGATCAAAATTAGCTGGTTAAAGAACTTGTTCTTTCTTTTTAGGCCCTAAAAAAGTGTGCGAAAGCACAACCCAATCTGATTATTTTTTCGAAAGTTATCGTGCTTACAGACAGACAGACAGACAGACTACAGACAGACACCTTGGTAAAAACCTTTTTTTCTAGCTCAGGGGGTCTCAAAACGTGGAGATTTGATGAAAACCGACCAAGTCAAATTTTACATAAAACCAATACCTTCTCATTAGCATGAGAATGTAAGAATTGAAAGTCGGATTTAACCAACACCCTTAAATGAAAACCTGAGCTTACTTCATGCCATGTTACTTCATTCCAATTCTTTTTTAATAATTGGTATTCCAATGTACATTGAAAATGAGACGAGAGTGGAGAGCGATCGGGTAGAAATTGAGCGTGACACTGAGAATTCAGACCTCACACTGAAAGTTTGGACTAGAACTTGAATACATATCTATAAATGCTTTTCGAACATCGTATTGGGGAAGGAAAATCTGTTTGAGACGAACCATGACTGTATTATACACATTTATGACCTGCCTTCCTGACAGCCGAGGTGGCCCTCCACAGCGTGCGGCTGAGTACTTTCCGCTTTGCGCAGTTGTCCCTGCTGCAGCTTCGTTAAAAAGTCAGAACCAAACAAATTCCTTTGCGTACAAATTCCACATGCTATATACTATCAAAAAATAAAAATAAAATCGATTTTTGGTCTGGTCGAATAGAAAATACCCCCTTAAAAATAATATAACACACAATTACTACTTACACGAGACTAACGCAACTCACTCCTAACCGCTAAAACCCCTCGGCTAACCATTCACGCTGGAAACACGGTAAGAAAGACGTCATGCTACAGCTGAAAACTGCGCGGCCGCATAAAAATGATTTGAGCGAGGGCTACGAATTAGACAGCTTGCTGCAAGACTGACTTTGCCTAAAAAATTAAACATATTGTTTAAATAATTTTTGTATAAGTAATTGAAAAATATAATTTTTCATGGAAAATTATTTTTTGACCAAGGGATGATTTTACGTAAAAAAATGTTCTTCCTTCATTTGAACTAAAATTGTTCGAATAATTTATCAAATTTGTGAGACGAGGGGTTGACAACTCGTGAAGTCAGGTGTACACTTGTAATGAAATCTCCTGAAGTCTCCTGAAATATCTGAAATCTCCTGAAATATCTGAAGTCACTTGAAGTCACATGAATTTACTTGAAGTCACTTGAATTTACTTGAAGTCACTTGAATTCATTTGAAGTCACTTGAAATCTCCTGAAATATCTGAATTCACTTGTAGTCACTCGAATTCCCTTGAAGTCACATGAATTCACTTGAAGTCACTTGAATTAACTTACAGTCACATGAATTCACTTGAAGTCACTTGAATTCACTTGAAGTCACATGAATTCACTTGAAGTCACTTGAATTCACTTGAAGTCACTTGAATTCAGTTGAAGTCACTTGAAATCTCCTGAAATATCTGAATTCATTTGAATTCACATGAAGTCACGTGAATTCATGTGAAGTCACTTGAAATCACCTAAATTCATTTGGGGTTACCCATATACCACGTGGACAGTTTGGGGGGGGGGGGTATAGCAAAAGTCGACGATTGTCCACAAGGGGAGCCGAAGGGGTCTACACAAAGTCTACGTGGACTAAAGTGGTCCAAAATTTGTTTTTTTTTTTTCAATTTTCATGCATCACCTGCAAATTTGTTCAAATCCCAAAAAAATAAATGCGTTTAAACAAAAAAATGATACTCAGAGTTTCCGCAAGCCCCCTATAGCTTAACACGTATTTTCCATAAGAAAGCAAGACGTGTTTGTATATTTTATTCAGAATCGTCAAGATTATGTGTATCGAGTTGATCCTGAAAATTTTTCTACAGAATTAGCTATAGAATACGAATAAAAAATTACTTTTTGAAATTTGCCCAGATAAGTCTGTTTTGTAGCGTCTCGAATAAACCCCGTAAGTGAAACATTGGGTATTGCGAGTTTCTGGCCCTGACCATTACTTTTTTTGAGGTTTCTTTTGGTAAGCACTGTTTCTAATAAATAAAATATTACATAATTGTGATAATTTGATGTTTGAATAAGTTGTTCAAACAATTAATTATTGCTTATAGCCATTTTATCTTAGAATGGAGTTGAAAAGTCGCAGTTTTATCTAAATTTTTTAACTGGTTCTGAACTTTTGAGTTAGAGCGAGGCAATACTCAATTCAATTCAACAGAAATAGTTGTTTAAACCATTTCATATTGAAAATAATATTCTCTTAGAATAATCCTAGAATATTGCAGTTTATTCTAAAGTTTCCCACTTTTGATTCACTTTCAAATTATAGTAGGGTCAGAATTAAATCATGTTAACAAACACAATTGTTTAAACAATTCATTATTATTTTTGATGATATTATTTTTCAATAATGTCATAAAGTTGCGGTTTTTTGTGGAATTTTCAACTCTTCTTCTACTTTTCACTTAGAGTATGGTAATAGTGACTGAAATTCAACAAAAATGATTTTTTTTTTAATAATTATTGTTTTTAACTATTTTGCCCTATAATAATGCTAGATAGTTGTGATTTTTTCTGAAATTTTTTGACTTTTTGTCTACTTTTTACTTAGTGAGATCATAATGTAAGTTAATAAACATAATTGTTCATACAATTTATTATGGTTTATAACTATTATCTCTTAGAGAAATGCTAGAAAAATATTCTCTTCATTGTTTATTTATTATTTGTTCATAACTGAAAAGCCGAAGCAAAGTTGAAAATTTAAGAAAAACCCGCAAGTTTCTAACAATGATCTAAGAGAAGATAGTATTCAACAATAATAAATTGTTCAAACAATTATGTTGTCAACTTGCTTTATTTATCATCTCACTCTAATTATAAAATTCGGAAAAACCGCGACTTTCTGAATGTATTCTGAGAGAAAATTGCTAAAAGCAATAATAATTTATTAAAAAAATGCATGTAAACGTCTAATTATCAGTGAGAAGCAGTATTTTATGTATTAGAAACACTTTGTTTGAAAAAACCGCAAAAAAATCATAATTAGCGCCAGCAACTCGCAAACCCCAATTTTTCAATTATAGGCTGTTTTTGGGTCCCTATAAAACAAAAATATGGGGGTGATATTTGGAAACTAATTATTTATTCGTATTCTGTAGCTAATTGTGAAGAGCAACATTGAGTTTCAACTCGATTCACCTAATATTGATGATTCTGACTTAGTAAATGTAATAATATAAATAGATTGGTTCAGAATCACCCACAAATCTGTATATCATTTTTTCTTAAACGCATTTAATTATTATTTTTTGGACTTGAACAAATTTGGGTCCCGCTTTCCTGAATCTTCGGATTTCTTTTTAGAAACACATAAAAAACTAAAAAAAATATTCACCGAGGGGTTCACAACTCGACTGACGGATTGTACACTGACTTCAATTGATTTCAGTGACTTCATGTGAATTCAAGTGACTTAACGCCAGTGACTTCAGCGAAGGTGTACACCTGACTTCACGAGTTGTTAACCCCTCGATATTCACTAATTTTTGTTTGCCCTTCTTGCTTTGTATTATGAAGCTTATGTTTTTATGAAAAACCATATTCTCATACAATTCACAGCTCCTGTTGGCTCCGTAGCTTTTGAATACCAATAATATCCATATTTTTATCAAATATGATATAAATCCACGTGGACAGAGGAGCCAGAGGGGAAGAAGGTTCGTCAAAAGTCCACGCTTGTCCACGAGGGGTGGGGCGGGGGTGATGATGTAGTAAAAAATTATCCACGTGGTATATGGATGGCCCCCTTGAAGTCATTTGAATTCTCCTGAAGTAACTTGAAATCTCCCAGAATATCTGAAGCCATTTGCATTCACATTAAGTAACGTGAATTCACGTGAAGTCACTTGAAATCACCTGAATTCACTTGAAGTCACTTGAATTCTTCTGAAGTCACTTGAAATCTCCTGAAATATCTGAAGTCATTTGAATTCACATGAATTCACGTGAATTCACATGAAGTCACTTGAAATCACTTGAATTCACTTGAAGTCACTTGAATTCTCCTGAAGTCACTTGAAATCTCCTGAAATATCTGAAGTCATTTGAATTCACATGAAGTCACGTGAAGTCACATGAAGTCACGTGAAGTCACTTGAAGTCACGTGAATTCCCATGAAGTCACTTGAATTCTCCTGAAGTCACTTGAAATCTCCTGAAGTCAGCGAAATCTTCTGAAGTCACTGAAATATCCTGAAGTATCTTGAAGCCAGAAGTAGGTGTACACCCAGTCGGTCGAGTTGTCAACTCCTCGGTGAGACATAACATAAAAACTAATTGCACCGTTTGATTCTATGGAAAAAAATATAAAATCCATGTAATAGAAATTTTTTTCAGACAATTTCATATGTAGTATAAATAAGTAATTACATTGTACTAAGGCACATGATAAAATTTCTGTTTAAAAACTGAATTAAGTTATTTTTACTTTTTAAATTAACGAATTTGATTCTAGATTGAAGAAATTAATAAGAAGTCAACAAAAAATCAAACTTTTTGTCCTTCGTGCTCTTTGTGTGAGACACACTGTTTATAAGTTGCAGCGTTATAATTAATTTATCTTAATAAAACTGATGTATTTAAAAAATTATATCAATCAATTATTGATAGACAAATTTTTTAACTTGGGCAAAAACTTACTTGCATTGACACTCTCAAAAAATTAAAAAATTATTGAGATAGATTCGAAAATACGTTTTATAGATTGTTATTAAAAAAATGGTTATTCTAAATTAAATTTTTGATGAGAAATAGCAATCTTAACAACAACCCACGCAAAAGTAGTTCAGATTCTATATCCATATAATGAATTTTGTTAAATAAATAAGGAAATTGTTCAAACCATTGCTGTGTATCTTTTTGAAAAAAAAATAAACCAGATATTCGATTCATAATATCTCTGAGACCTCTCAGTATTTCAAGAAGTATCACTGTTGACTCGATTAACTTCTAAACAACTTCTTATTGTTTATTAAAATTATAAATGTAAAGATGGCATTCATGTAGATGTTTTTGTAGTGAAAAACAAACACACTTTGTTCTATTGTGAGACACATTCTTATATTTTATTTTTATATTTTTTATAGAGAAATGCGAACTTGAAAATAAAATCTGCTTACATGCAGTTTTTTGGAACGTAATAATAACCATCCTCTAATTTATTTATAATAGAAATAAGTGTATTATAAATAATATCGTGAAGATTGAGAAAGACGTAGGAATAATTAATACCACTAAAAATTCTGAAGCCTGTAAATGTTCGTTCAAGAAACAATGGTGCAACTTTGTTAAAGGAATTTGATATCTAGCAGAATGATGTAGCAAGTGAATAAAATTTTCCACCTCATCTAAATCTTGGAGATTTAAATCCTTCATGCGACTAGTTGTAAAAATAAACGATCTATTTTAAATTCGAAGAAAGGCATACCTTTTTTATCATAAACAATCATTTTAAATCATTCTTAGTATCTTTATGCGTTTTATAATTACTTTTTGTTGTAAACAATTTATTTGCACATTTAATCATTTTAAATAAGCAAGCCAATGGTAACTAATCTGATTGCCGACCTGACGTTTGCGCAGTGAGAAAAGATACGTGATTTAGGAGCACTGAATCTTCATCCAGTGTGTACTACACTCATACCAATTTGAATTTGTCACTGAGTGCCACGACTGATCGCGACTCTGAAAATTCTCGCAGATACACGGAGAAAAAAATCGCACTGTTATAGTAGGCTGAGCTCTTAACATTACAGCACGGAACTTCATGTGCGACATTGGTATGAATTCCTACCAATATTGACAATTTTAGCATTAAATGGCTCATACCATAAAGAAACTTTGCCTTACCACGGTTGTAAGAAAACCCATCCTTGTACAGTATGAGTACTCTTACCCTGTACATGAGTGCTCAGTATCCGTGCACTCTCCGTGTTTCTCGGTTGATCGGAGCTCGGAGTGTAGGCGGTCAACCGCGTTTTCAATTCAATTGTTTGAAGGGAAAACGTCACATTTTTGCAAAATAGTGAATTGTGATTATAACCTATAGTTTTAGTGAGATAAATATGTGTAGAATGAAATGGAACTTTGTGTACCCATAAACTTAATATCTTGGAAATATGATTTTATTTTATTTCAAACTAAAAATTGAATTTTTTATTATAACCCGCAATGAAGCCTGGTTCAATTTTGTATGTGTTTTGCAAAAACGCGACATTGTGTTTTGAAAACTGGCGCGGCGACAGGCACCTGGCGAACCAGCAGTGGCCGCCTAGGGACAGTTGATCTCCGCGCAAAGTAACCAAAATGGTTGACCGCCTGCACTCCGAACTCCGATCAACCGAGAAACACGCAGAGTGCACGTACACAGAGCGTGCATGTAGATACAGGGTTACAAAAGCGATGTTAGGCCACGCGTACCGGTGCTTGCTGTGAAGTTAGGTTCGTCAGTAGGCGTGGCCTAATATCTCTTTTGTAAGAGTACTCATACTCAAGTAGAGTGAGTTCTTTACAAATATAGCAAGGCGAAGTTCGCGCTATTTTCGCGAGGGATAACGGCTTCAAATGTATTGAATGAAACCTGCGACAGAAGCATGACTAGTGTTCTTACTATTATAGTCATATTTTTTTCTCCGTGTAGTCATGGAGTGTTCCCCGACTCGCATTCGAGTTCTTTTTTTTCTGAATCACGCACTTATTCAATTCAAGTCTTTAGAAATATGAGTTTTTTTACAGCCATCTCATTACTGTATAAATTTTCTTTGTAAACGGTCTGATAAGAATTCGGAGACTGTTGTTCCTTGACTGTACTTGAAAACTTCCAAGACTTTTCTTTTTTTCCATAAAAATGTATGACCACTTTATAGAAAGTATACGAGACTTTACAAAAATGCTGGCCCGTCCGAAAGTCCAGCGCTAATGTGGAACATGTTCCCAGACTTATTTTTTCCACGTATGTGACTCTTAGATTGAAATAAAATAAGAACTGAATTATTCACGAAGTAATTACTTCTGGAATAATGAAATTGCATTATACTTGTTTAATTATCCTGTTAATTATGCTAATCTCATTTTATGTGAAAAAAATGTATTTACCTATAATTATTCAACTTATTTTAATAATTTTCAACTAACAGTCGAATAAGTTTTTAAGTACGCTTAGAAGTATTGAGTCAAATCGACAAAGCGATAGCAAATAAGTTAATATAAGTAGAATATTATTATTGAGGTAGTAAGTATTATTAAGGTAGAATAAGTGGTTTTGTAACGTACTGTAGAGGGAGCGGAGGCCGTCTAACCCGTGGAAGGGAGACAATAAATATATACATACATACACATATGCTAATATTATTATATTAGAACTGAAGAAGGAATGCTGACAATAAAAGTAGACAGATTTTCAAATTTCATAACGTTCGCACACTTACTACAATAAAATAAGTGCACAAATAGCTTTCTGTTATCACAGTGAATTTTTAATTTGTTTTAATGATCATTTTTCGATAATATTAGTAACTTCCGATATAACAAACGTTTTTCGATCTTCTGTTGAGCTCATTGTGAATATAATTTTTTATGCAATTCTAATAATTAAAGTGGAATTGAAGTGTACAATTCCAAGTACGTTATGATTATAAAATTAACTAGGGGAAATTCGGGAATTGTGAGACACACTTTTGTTAGGCTCCATAACTTCAACAAAAATCGGGAAAAAAATGCATTTTGAAAAAACCATGCGATTTTGGGATTTGTCAAAAAAGTTGGGGAAATGTGAGACACCGTCTGAATGAAGTCAAAAATGAAAAATATCGATAAGAAATGTTTATTGGATGTTTATAAATTACAAGAAAGTTATTTTCATTCAGAGAAAAATGAAAAAGAATGATTTTAAAAATGATACAAAATTATCAAAATTAGTCTGACTCGCAATTCGGACATGTGAAGTAGGTTCCGGTCTTGACGCATTTCAAATGCACAGCTCGATCGCAAACATCACAATTTATGGAATTGTTCTGGTTCAATTTCTTCGGCATTCAATTTCCTTGCAAAGTTTGCAGAAGTCAATATCGACCCGATGTGGATGGCGCTTCAGAAGATGTCACTTCTTCATGCGCTGCCGTTTCGATATCAACACCAGATAATACAATATGACGTTGGTTCTCCGTATCGCTATCGTCGCTATCACATTGAAACTCACCGCTGAGTTAGGTTAGGTTTAATGCGGGCGGGAAATCCATGTAGAACTCCCCTGGCGCTCAGGCTATAAAGCCTATTGTGTGACACCCTTACTTCTACACTCTCAGCAGTCGACCCCAGACCTCTTGACGAAGCCCAGTATGTCGACCACCGATCAAGTTTCGATTTCCTCTGTTTCCATAAAATGGACCCCGAGGGTCTGTTGCCTGAGCCTAGCTAATGCCGGGCACTGGCATAATACATGCAGGGATGTTTCGTCATCTCTGCCGCACATCCGTCGTGGGGCTATACCCTATTTTGTGTATATGGTATAGGTATAGGGGTATAGGTATACCCCAGAATGGATTTCGCCTCACGGCAACCCTTGGTTTGTTCCCAGTATTCCCTGTGTTTTGTTCGGATCCAGTTTTTAATAGCCATCCCGACACTGCAAGACGCTATTCCAAGTACCGGTTCCGGTCCTACGAATTCGCTCGCTGCGCCGAACTTTGCCAATTGATCCGCCTTTTCGTTGCCCTTGATCCCTGTGTGACCAGGGCCCATATGAGAGCCACTTTGTTTCTTTCTGCAAGTTGGTTTAATGCCTTTTTGCATTCCCAAACCAGTTCTGATGTTATGTCTGGTTTCCCTATTGCAGTTAGTGTCGCTTGGCTGTCCGAACAGATCGTGATCTGTCTGCCAGCAGCGTTTTCCTCTATTGACTTTTCAGCACAGCGAAGGACGGCCAGGACCTCCGCTTGAAAGACAGTAGCGTGTCGCCCAAGTGTGATCCCTATCCCTTTCCCTCTCTTGCTGTCATAAATTCCTTCTCCTGACCCTCCCGCTCCCCTGGAGCCATCCGTATACCAGATTTCCCCCTGAAGAAGCGGGTTACCATTTTCTTTCCACAGATCCCTGCTTGGGATACAGACGCGGAAAGCTTTGGTGAAGTTGAAGCGTTTTATTATTTTATCTTGCCTCATCTGTAGAATCGGCAGGGTGCTGATATCACTCGGGAGTCTAGTGTGTTTAGTCCCCGGAGTCCATCTATTTGCGCTTATCAGGCGGCCCATCGCGTGAGCCGCTCTAACGGTTATAACAACATGTAGAGGTTCCTCACAGAGCATGAATCCTATCGCCGCTGTGGGCGCAGTGCTCATTGCTCCAGTCAAACCCCTAAATGCTAGCGTTTGTAATCTTCGCAGCCTGTCCTGCATTGTTTTAAAATCAGATCCAGACCACGGCCGCGTGTAGGAGCCTGGGTTTCAAGACAGCAGAGTAGAGCCATGCAAGCACTTTAGGCCCTAGCCCCCACGTCAACCCAAAGGCTCTCCTGCACATCCAAAAAGTCGCGACAAATTTCCTGCATTGGGTCTCCAGGTGCTTTGCCCAGTTCAGCTTCCTATCTAGCATTACTCCTAGATATTTAACTGAATCTGAAAACATCAGCTTCCCACCACAGAATACAGGAGCGTCCACCGCTGGGTTCTGCAGCAACAAAATCAACTTCAGTGAATGCATTTGCATTGAATGGATAAATGCCTGTTGATCTGAATCCTGATTTGATGTTTTTTGGCGTGCTCGAGTGTCAATGGCTTCAATGGATAGATGAGACGTATGGTTATCAAGCAGCAAGAGTGTTGGTGAACCGACATTTTGTCGCAATTCTGCATGATAAATGATGAACACGCATTGAGAAAATGCGATATTAGCATGCAAAATATCAAATATGTCGTGTCTCACAATTCCCCAAAAACACTGTCTCATAATTCCCCAAACGCTATAATTTAGAAGATGGTAACTAATGGTTCACTCATTGAATGTTCATGCAAAATTCCTTCTGGTAGTCGAAATATCAATGTCACACGAGAATTATGAGCATATTTACCTGCACTGATTCATCGAAAAATGTGGTGACAATAATGCAAACATGAACGCTACACAACAAATATATTTGTGAAAACGTACACCCTTTACACAAAGCAGAGACATCAAACAAATGTGAAATAAGTCTAATTACCACACCAAATTTATCAAACTTTAAAAACTGTGATATTAGGCTTAAACAACTTAAACACCCTTATTGGCAAAAATTACAAACAAAAAATACCTGGATATTTTCAGTACCAATAGAAGAAGAAGCGCATATTACATGTACGGACGGACAACCTATTTCAATAATGTTAAAAAATACGGGTATCCTAAGATTAAAACCAGATTGTAAAGCAAGCACAAAAACCATCACACTTGCAGCAATAACCATGAAAAATTCTATATATGAATTCAAATTTTCAGATAAAACTCTTAAAGAAATTGTAGCATTAAACATAACCGAAATATTTACGCATATTAAACAAGAAGAAGAAAATGTCAATTTTTCAGAAATTATTTCGGAGTTTAAGTCAAAAACAGATTTTAAAGATGACAGCCTTGCGTTAAATACAGATCTGACAAATCAGGGTTTACGCATTCACGAGTTAATTGAAAAATCCGACGAAATAGGGAAAGTACGCGGAATGAAAAATCGGATCAACCGTATCGAAACAAGCATTACTTATAGGGGAGCGTTAACATTGTTAGGCACTATATTATGGTTTATAGCGCGTCGTTATGCGCTTTGTAGGATGTTCTGTTTATTCTGTTCCAGGCAAACGTCAACGTTTTGTTTAGCAAATTTTAATAGGGATGCACAACCTAACATAAAAAGTGAGGAATCAATCGAAATGGAGGAAGTTAAGTCTCCACACAATAATACAAATCTTACAGATAATGACCGAAATCAAAGAGCGAGCAACTGCACTGAGATAATAACAAAGCAAACTTCTCCAGCTCATTATCAAACGGAATGTCATCAAATGACACCCAACGAAAGCAGAAGATCTCAATAGAAGGAACCATATTATAAATCTATTCTGTAAAAAAAAAATCAATTGATTACAATGAAAACATCGAATTTGTATATACATATAGATAATCACTTAATTTTGTAAATGTAGACTATACAACATTACATAACATTACTTTGTGCACACGCTTCACGAAAGATTCTGCACTCATCCTACAATAACACCGCGGGAATCTTTAAAACATAAAAAGCCACTAGACACACCATACAGTGAAACCTATTGTATAGAATCACATAAAAATGATGTTTTGTAAACGTCTCTCTCTCTCTCTCTCTCTCTCTATTCGCGTTTAAATTATATGTAACATAGGAACGTCAATATTTAATGGTACAACACTGGAGCGTTGACACCTTTCATCGGGGGGCGGGGACAACGAAAAATCGCGTTCTTCAACGCGGGAGCGTTGACTTCTCACCCCAGGGAGATGTCACGTAATGTGACTTTGAAAATCATATTTGGCTCAATCCGCTCGCAACTAGCGTGAAAACGGATGCTGCCGTCAGCAAAAGTTAGAAGATTAGATACACCACCTTGGACCGTCGCACGGCCAAGGGATGCGCGGCGATTGACTGCGGAGTAACATCGTCAATGCGAGTACCGGCAATTAGGCACCTGTCTCGAGGCAGTACATCTTCACCTTTAGGAGAGGACAGATCAGAGTTGATTGAGAGAGAGGGACGATTAAAAGTCAAACTAAATAAACAAGGATACATGGAAATTCAAGAGTGTATGCTCCTCTAATCTCAAACCTTATATCAAAATATAACACGGTTATAAGTTCTATTAGGTTCAAGATTAATAAGATGTTATATAGCTATATAGAATAAGTTTATATACGTTACATAAAATTAAAGGCTTCCATTGAAAATAATTTAAAAATTTGAATTCCCAATTCCATATATTTTTCGAATCGATTGAATACGATATGACATGCGAAAAGTTGAATCTATTTCAATTTTGAACGTTGAAGATTAAAATCTCAAGTTTCCCAATAACCGTCATATCTCTAGATGGTAAGTCTACTACCCGGGTGCACCGGAACGTGCACCAGGTCGTTCAAGACGTCATCTACGAGAACTTTTTTAGAACATAACTTGTATCAATACCCAAAATAACTACCAATGGTGAGTCGACGATCAGGATGCACCGGAACGTGCACCAGGTCGCTTAGCACGTATTTTACAAGATCTTTTCAAAAATTTAAATTGTGTCACTAGCCAAAATTACTACCACTGGTGAGTCGACGGTGGTTAATTTGGCGGTTGTAACAATTCAAATTTTTAAAAAGTTCTCGTAGAATACGTGCTAAACTACCTGGTGCGCGACTCGGTGCACCCGGATCGTCGACTCACCACTGTTAATTATTTTGGATGTTGACGCAATTTGAATTTTAAAAAAGTTCTCGTAGAATACGTGCCAAACGACCTGGTGCACGTTATGGTGCACCCTGATGTCGACTCACCATTGCTAGTTATTTTTACTATTGACACAACTTAAATTTTACAAAACTTCTCCTAGAATACGTGCTCAATGACCTGGTGGCCGTTCCGGTGCACCCTGCTCGTCGACTCATCAACGGTAGTTATTTTGGATGTTGACACA
The DNA here is from genome assembly GCA_932178445.1 of Andricus quercusramuli. Lineage (NCBI taxonomy): Eukaryota > Metazoa > Arthropoda > Insecta > Hymenoptera > Cynipidae > Andricus > Andricus quercusramuli. The sequence continues at coordinate 98,868 of CAKNXH010059147.1, forward strand.
ATTTTAATTTTAAAAAAGTTCTTGTAGAATACGTGTTAAGCTTCCTGGTCCGCGATCCGGTGCACCCGGATTGTCGAATCACCATTTAGAGATGTGTCGGTTATTAACAAACTTAATATTTTGATTTTCAAAACGTGCTAATGTTCTCTAAGGAATGGATTCTTTTTTTTCACGCGGGAGCGATGCGGAAAAGTCGCTGTCTCCGCACAGTAGCGACTGCGCAGCTACATTTTAAAGAACTGAAGTCTATAGATCTCATATTGAAGTCGTTCACGAACACTCAATACTTCGAATTGAGTTTTTATGAGATTTTTCAACATTTTTTGAAGAATTTTCCTATACATTTGACTGAATTGAGGTATTTACACCTTATAATGATGTGATTACAAACTTTCAATACCTCAATTGTGATTTCTACGAAAGTTTTCAGCATTCTCTCATGAATTTCTCTATATATTTTATTAAACTTTTCTAAATCGGAGTTCAATATAAAGTTTACAGAATTCTTGTAGAGTTATTCCAGGTTTGTTCTAAATTAAATCCTGAAAGTTCTACAGAATATAGAAAATTTTTTTAAGTTTCTCTCTCATCCCCGACTCTTTAAATAGTTCAAGAAAGTTTAATGAACTTTTTTTTCCGTGTATACCTTATGATTATAGTCACCTCAATTTTCGGATAGATTTTATTATTCTTATGTCATGCACTCATGCAAATTGCGGTTTCAAGTTTCGCTTATCGTTTGGGCTCTCGTTTGAGAGCTCAAAAAAGCCCAAAATTCTGTCCTCTTTGATTTTCAATTTTTTCCAATTTTTATGTAGTGGAGGACGAAATTCGGCGATACAGCCACAAAAAAATCTGATACAAAAAAATCTGGAAATTTAGATTTTGGAGGTCATAGGTTGATGGACCTAAGACTGATATGCTTTTAAGATAAGCGAAACTTGAAACCGCAAGTTGCATGAGTACATGACATAAGAATAATAAAACCTATCCGAGAATTGAGGTGTATATAATCATAAGGTATATAATCATACGGATGAAGAACCGGTAAAAACATTTCATTCATCATTTTGAAAACTGTAGATAATTTCATAATCATAACGGCCTTACATTGTACACTTCAATTCTACTTTAATTATTATAATTGCATAAAAAATCATACTTACAATCAGGTCAACAGAAAATCGAAAAACGTTCGTTATACCGAGAGCTACTAATATTATCGAAAACTAATTATTAAAAAAATCGAAAATTCACTGTAATAACAAAAAGCTATTTGTGCACTTATTTTATTATAATAAAGGAGACTTGCTGCACTCCAGTGGCTAGTACTGTGCGAGCAACGCGCGTGCGCACTTTCTTCCCTCCTCTCATCGAGAACTTTCCTTATTGCCTCCGGCAGTCCGTTGCCGAAGCTCATAGAGAGCTTTGTGTTCATATAGTTACTTGTTTTCTACGTTCCTTTAAAATAAAGCTATCGTGCATTTGACACATGCGACAACTCTGTTCTTATTTCAACCGTCACCCTACTAGACCTCAACAGGTTATGGGCCCTGCACGCGCACACTGCGCAAGGGAGTCGGAAATCCTGAGAAGGTGTTCAGGCGTGCTTATGGCGTGAGTGTTGTCACGAATTGTTTTTTGTGTCTGGTATCTACGAAGTGAGCAACGTAAAAAGGTGAGAGACCAAGGACAGATGAAGGACTCAAGGGCTAGTGTGCACAGCACACCCGCATACTTCATCAAACAGCAAGAAGCTGAAATTGGCAGGAGATAACGAGTCGACCGTAGCTGTTGCTGGTTCGTCAATCAGTAAGTTGCCTTTATATCTTATAAACTGTCAGTAGTTACTTAAAGAAGGAGATTAATTAGAAAAACAAGAGATAAAAAGATACATGAAACTTAGAAGTTACATTAAACTTGTTAAAGGCAAATGAAAGCAAATTTGTAAAAGTCGAATTAAGTAATTTTTAAATAAAATGTTAAAACTAGAGTTTAGCTAAGCAGGCTGCGAGGGGAGAGGGGCATCCTCTAGCTTTCTCTTTCTCTCTGGCGCGCGACCTTGTAGACCGGGCAGAGAACAATGAAAGTCCCTTTGAAGATTGAAGGTTTATTTACCTACTAATAAAGGAACTCAAAATCGAATAAATAAAGAGAGTTTATCACATTTAGTCACCTTGGTTTTAGCAATAAGTTAACTCGATAAAATAAAACCTGTGTTGCGTTAAAACATAAATTGCAGTTAATAAAATTAAAAATCGCATTCAGTGAGGGCCCCACTCAATTGCGTACCCAGCTTGACCTTTATATATTAGCAAGCTTCCTAAGATACATGAAGAAGATAAATATATTATTGAGTCAACACAGTAACAAGAAAGATATATAAAATTGAAAACAATAGAGTAAGATTGACACGAGTCACTTCCTGAGATCGGAATATCTTACAAATTAGAATAGAGTCTAGGACAAGAATCCTTCCTATGGATAAGGAACTCTGTGACAAGAGTCAGTGATTAGAATCACGTTCAATGATAGAACAAATATACAAGATATAATTAATTATATATACTAGATATAGAATAAAATTGAAAAATATAAAACGTATCTAAAGAAAATAATTACTTATTGCTATTTAAAATCAACAGGTGCTGACACAGATGAGTTCAGGAAAATAATTCTGAGGGAGTGGGAAAAATCCGAGGCCCAAGAGGTGACTGGGGACTTATACGACCAAGATACTCTCACGCTGCTTAGGAAGCCCGACGGCTCTCTCTATTTCTGGAGAACTGAATTCCAGCTGAGAAGGTTCGATGACGTTCTGACAAGAGAAGAAAAAGCCCTCATTGACAGAGTCTGGCCGTCCAGAGAGAAATTTTATCGTTTCAATTTGGTTTACTTCCCCGAGTTAGTAACCCGAAGAGAGGTGCAAGCAATGATGGAGGAGCAGAACAAGATGTTCCTGAGAGGGAATAATTGGCTGGTAAACAGTTTGAAGGCGCCCGATACTGAAGCACCAGCCATTACTCCGGCACCGTTATCATCGGATTCTATCTTCGAATTGGCCCCTAAGACCAGGACAGAGGATCCAGCACTCAGCTTCGAAAGTCAAGTGGACTTCAATTCCTCAACCGCGAACCACTGTTGGCCTAAAGCCAAACAGGGATCTCATGGACTTGAGGATTGATACGAGTACGTCAACCAATGAGGCTGGTCCGAGGAGAAACAAGAAACTGCCGTCTGAGGACGGAGAGGTGTCTGAGTACTCGTCAGACAGAGATCAGGCTTATCGTTACAGGGAACCGGCAGAAACTTCGCTGAACATTAGTGAAAACTGTTCTGATCCGTTGTCCCACGAAGATCGCGGGATCGAACCAAGATCTCAATACTGCGGTAATAAGATAGGAAATGAGATTGAAGTATCAAACAACAACATGCAAAATGACAACTTAACCATTGATCTTCTTAATGAGGTAGTAGAAAATAAAGTAAAGATATTACTTCACGAGAAGGAAAAAGAGAAAGATAAAAAGTCCCAGGAAAAAAGTTTATTAAATTTGTCTGAACAATTTAAAATTGAAATTAATTGCAGAGATAGCCAAATGTTTAGGAACTACAAATTGACTACAAATTCCAAATTTGAAATGTTTGAAGATTTCTTAAAATCCGAACCAAGAATCAAGAAATGAAGTTATGTCCTCGAAAATAATTTGCTTCTTTCACTCGATGAGCAGAAAACCACAGATGATAAGTTTAAAGTACGAGACATTATAATCAACAGAATTGATACGGTTTATTATAACAAAATATTGAATTTGTCAGAACCTTAAGAAATATTGAACAAATTAAAAGAGGTCAAAAGATACGTAACCCGCACAACCAGCATTACAGCTAGAAAAGACTTGCTAACAATGAAATACCAACCTAGTAAGGAGTCAGCATCCGACTTTTATGACAGATTCCAAGAGAAAGTAAGGGTGTTTGAGAGTATTTCAGATGCTGGAGAACTCACAGAGGAGGATAAAAGAGATTATTTTCTCCAAGCAGTAGCTGACGTGGTTCCCGAAATCACTACTGCAGATTGGATTCATAAGGAGACAACTTGCAAGGAGATGACTACCGATCAACTAAAAAATTATCTATTACAAGTAGAGGCCACCAAGAGTCGGAAAGATACAACACCTCCAGTCAAAGCATTCTATTCCAACCATAAGGAAACAAGCCAAGGACGGCAGATTTGCAGAGGCTGCGGAATGGAGGGGCATCTTCAGACAAACTGTCCGCATCCTGGTAAACGACAATGCTATTATTGCCTGAAGCTTGGAAGTCACCTGGCAAGTGATCGAAGGATTTTGTGACTCAATTCCCTAAGTCCAAAAGAGGACGGTGGAAGTCTCAAAGAGGGAATACCAATACTCATAGCAGAGGAAGAGGCTGGCAGGCGACCAACAAAATCGGTTACTCGAACGCGGGTAATCGATCCGGAGAATCGAAGTCGGCAAGAGGAGCTGGATGCGGCACTAGCAATCGTGACGGTGGTCGAGGACGTGGCAGAGCAAATTATCAGCAATACTCCGGAGGCAGCGAAAACCCAAGGGCGGGTTCATCTCTGCAGGCAATCGCTAGCAACTATGAAGGTACAGATAACATTAATTTTGTGAGTAGTAAAAGCGACGTATTAGTAGAATTTATTGCGGACTCGGGTGCAACTGAATACTTAAGTAATATGAAAATATATTTCAACAAGTTTGACAATAAAGTAAAATCAAAAATAGATTGTGCGAACAAAGGAAGTAGTTTTGAAACATCCGGTATAGGAACAACCAAAATTATAACTAATGACAACAAAACCTATGTATTGAATAATATTTTGTATTCGGAAGAATTGTCAAATAATCTATTATCACTTAGACGTTTTGTGGATCAAGGATTAGAAGTGTACTTGAATAATAAGATTATTGATTTCTATGATCCGGAATTGAAGAAAAGTATTATAACAGGTGAATATGAAAAACCATTCTGGATAATGAAACTTGTTTCATTCATGGTCTCCCCATGAAGCCTAATGAGGACCTTGCTGCCTCCTTGGACTCTATTGCCAGAGCACTCGACGTTACTCATCAAAAGGATGATGTTATCAAGCTCAACAGGATAATTAGGGCGCCTCCTCGGACTAATTCTTCCCCCCTCCCCAGATCATCGTAGCCAAGTTCTGCAGACAAGAAATACGGGATAAATTGATCGAGAGACGTACGATTGAGAGATACTTCTCTACCTCAAACATTGGATGAACAGACAACGAGAAACGTTTTATCTACATTCGTGAGGCGCTCACTTCACTCAACAGGAAAATTTATGATATTGCTCTTGGTCTTCGCAGAAAGGGAAAGATCAAATACCTTTGGGTTTCCTGCGGAAAAATTTTCTGTCGAAAGAATGACGGTTCGCCTAGATTATATTTGTCAAACATACAATCTGTTTATGGACTGCAATAGTAACCACGGTCTAATTCCATTATGTATTTGATTTTCTCCTCTCCAACCTTAGCTCTACCCTATTTGATATGCTATTGATTGCTGCTCTTTACCTCTTATTAACTTTGACCACTTCGATACTTCTGAAATTCTCACATTATACATATCTAAATTTTCAAAATAAGGTTACTCGATTATGTTTGTTTTCTTAGTACGCAACTTTTTTCTTTTCTCTTGCTATATGCCTGCTGATTGCATGTTTTTTGTGTGTATCACTACCCCAATTCAGTTTGGCACTGTCACTGCAAATTTACCCTTTTTATGCACTATTTCTATATATTAAGTATAATAGCGCTTACGGAATTAATAATTTTTACTTTGTTATGTGCATTTCTCACTTTTTGAAAATGTAATCATGATAACTGGATCCTCTTGGTTCTTAGTCTCTTTCACTTCCACGTTATGGAAAGGATTTATCGACTTTTTAACTTATCTCAGACACTTTTACGTCTGAATATATTTGAACTTTACCTATCACTTTTTGAATAGAAACCTTGAATATTTGCCACGTTAATGCTCAGTCCTTACCTGCCCATCACCATGAATTGACACATCACTTTAAGTCCTGTTCCTTTCATATCATAGCCGTATCTGCGACCTGGCTTACGCCTAACATACCCTCGAATCTCGTAGCACTTGACCATTACACACTTTTCCGTAGGGATAGAGATGAGAGAAGAGGGGGTGGGGTCTGTCTTCCCATTCATGACAGTTGGAGGGGTGTGCAGGTGGAAGTGAGTCCTTTCGCTATTCACCCTACTGCAAAATACCTTTTTATCAAGGTATCGTCGCCTCATGACAGTTTCTTGGTGGGTGTAATCTACAAACCTCCTAATGCCTCCTATTGTAGGGAATTTAAGACTGATATATTTGATCTTATACCTAATTATAATATCATTGTACTGACTGGTGACCTAAACACAAATCCCAATGCCACCAACAACTTAATCAAGTATTTAAAATCAGTAGTGTTCTCCGCCGGATTATCGACAGTTCCTCATACCCACCTCACTGATAATTCCAGTACATGAATTGATATAATGATTGTCGCCGTTTTAGACAAAGTGCCTTTTTCCGCTCAACATTCAATCTCATTCCTTTCAAACCATGACCTTATCAGCATCCAATATCTGTTCTCCTTTAACCTCTCTTCTAGTATAACCCCTCTGGCTATACGCAATCTTAAAATTGTAAATGAAGCTAAATTTCTTGAACATCTATCCACATATGACTGGAAATGCATTTTTACCGAAAAGGATATCAATAGAAAGGTTAATCGCTTGAGCATATTCTTAACCTCAGCTATGAATAGATTTGCGCCAACGGCCATACCACGCCGAAAAAACCAGTTCTCATTAGATCACTGAAGTTAAGCAGTGTTGGGCGCGGTTAGTACTTGGATGGGTGAACGTTCAGGAATACTACTAATTGCGTGCTGTTGGCGTGTCGTGGGTGTGGTGAGCCCACACTTGTAGTTATTTACTACAAGAAACCATCCATCTAGAAACACGACCCGAATCGGGTAGTGTCACGCCTACCTCGAAAGGGAAATGACTTAATGGTATACATACATACATACCCTACAAGCTAAAAAGAAGTTCACTCCCTCGATCACTCCTGATATCAAAGATCTGATGAAAGAAAGGGAGAGAAAACGTAGATTGGCCAAAAGAACAAAAAGTAGTATAATTCAAGCTGAATTTCGTAAATTGAGAAACTTAGTACAAACCAAAATTAGGGATTCTTACAATCAATTTAATTACAACTCTATCAAAAATAGGAATAAAAATGAAAACATCTGGCTTCTCTTAAAACGGCTTGGACTTATTCCCCCTAAGCACTTGTCAGCTGATAACAACTTCTCTCCTTCAGACCTTCTAACAGCCTTTACTACAAAGCCCACACCCCCTGTAAATGTCACTCCTTCTACGTCCTCAGTTACCCCTGAATTTGATGAAACGAAGTTATTCTTTTCTGATATATCACAAGAAACCCTAGTAAAAAAACTTTTCGAGGTAAAATCGAATGCTCAGGGTTCTGATGGCATTTCTATGAAAATGATTCGCCTTGCATTGCCAGTCCTTGGCCCTATTCTCTGGCACATATATAACGCATCTCTCCAGGTGGGTATATTTCCTGATACCTGGAAAGAGGCGATTATTGGCCCTATTCCTAAAATGTCTGAACCTACATCTCCTAGAGACTTCCGACCTATTTCCATCCTTAGCGCCTTGTCTAAACCTCTCGAGCGTATCTTCCATCAACAACTTACGGCACACCTAGAAATTACTTACAGCTTCACTTAAAGTAACTTCTGACAATAAACTTGCAATAGATAGAAGTGAGATTACGGTTGTTGTTCTTTTCGACTTTTCTAAGGCATTTGATACAGTTAACCATAAACTACTACTGTTCAGGCTTAAATCGCTGCACCTCTCTAATATGGTGGTCAAATGGTTTGCATCCTATCTTAGTAACCGCTCTGAAAGAGTACAGCTTAGCAATGGCGAGCGATCTGATTGCGAGGAGATTGCTATGGCTATAAACATAGGCCCTTCTTCCTCTCCATCACTCGAAACAATTGATTGAGGGCTATTTATTGAGGGGCGTATCATTCCGTTTGTGCGTAGTATATAATCATGTTACTGATGAGCTGAATGTCAGACTTGAGCGTGCGCCTAATGCTTGCATTCGTTTCATCTATAACATCCCATCAAGTGAACATATTACTCTATACAGAGAAAGAGCAGGGCTTCTTCACTTCGCCAAAAGAAGACAATTTCATATGGGGAACTTGCTTTATAGTCTATTTACTAATGAAGCCCCGGGTTATCCGTTTATTCTCTTCCATTTTATTCACAAAGATCATTGCAAACTCCGTGAAAGGAAAAAGGTACTAAAAATTCTACCACACCGCGCGTGTAAAATGCAAAGGTCTTTTATGATTCGTGGTGCCCGTCTTTGGAATAAACTACCTTTTACGATTAGGAATGCCCCGTCACAATATCACTTTAGAAAACTTCTTTTTGCTTAATTATTAAACAACTCAAATTGTACCTTCAAAATCACTCATTGGTAATACTTAGGCCCCTCTGTAATCGTGATATATATAAACTTGTGCATCCATCTATTTCCTTTCAATTATATATATTCACTTTCCTTCATGTATAGTATTCTTGTTAAATAACAACTTTTATTTTTATTTTTTATTAATTATCCGACTGATCGCTGCCATAATCTATTGTATTAATATGTAACACCTGTTCCTTATAGGGCTGTCCAGCCCTCGGACTTTTCACAAATAAATAGAGGTGCGAAACCATAATTGGTTCGTAACCTTCAAGTCATACCCGCGTGCCAAAAATATGCTAAGGCACTTGCGAGATGGATGCAGAAAGCTGTCATCCTTGAGTCACTTCGGGTCCTCAAGACACACGAGGGTTTCGCCGGCCTATCGTTGTGATTTCGTCGTGCCCTGTGACCACCCATCTCACGGTTATGAGACGTGGCCATAAGTGTGATTTATCGCGGTTCTACTGGAGGCTATTGGCATTTTTTATATGGCAGTTGGCCTCAGTGGGACCCTGCGGTGGATGTTATAGTCTTTTTTTAAAAAATAATATATGCAGGGTGTACAAGTATTCAAAATAAATATCAATATTTCCAGAATCCTTGTGAAAAACTCAATAGAAAATGATCGATAAACATTTTTTATTAAATGCATAATTACCGAGTAGTTAACAATTAAAGATTAACCAATCAAAAAATGCGTTAGATAGCCGACAGCCCATGTGCCATCGCTGAGAGCATATTAAAATACAATTTCAGATCCTAAAATTTCCCCTTTGTTTATTCTTATGGGAGGTTTTGACTCTTTAGTGCAACTTCATACTTAAACGAGATTCGAAAATTAAAAAGTATATTTTTTGTAGCAACCAAATTAGAAAACATTGCTCAATGAGTTGATTACCTCATGCTTAAGATATATGCGTTGTTTGAAATCTGTCGAATCCTCCTGAATTCTTAGCGTTCCGCAGAATTCTTCCGAGTTCGGTCGAAATAATGACTTTAACATTTTTGAATTACCCCGAACACCTTTTCAGAAATTCAGAAATTTCAGAAATTCATGGAACTCATGAAATTTATGAAGTTCAAGAAATTCATGAAATTCAAGCTATTCACGGAATTCAAGGAACTCACAGAATTCAAGGTATTCATGGAACACACGGAATTCACGGAATTAACGGAATTCATGGAATTCACGGAATTGCAAGAAATTCACGGAATTCATGAAATTAACGGACTTGATGAAATTCACGGAATTCAAAGGATTCGCGGAATGCAGGGAATTCATGGAATGCACTGAATTTATGGAATTAACGAGATTCACGGAATTCATGCAATTCACGGAATACCACGCTGAAAAAACCAGTTCTGGTTAGATCACTGAAGCTAAGCGGTGTTGTGCGCGGTAAGTACTTGGATGGGTGACCGTTCGGGAATACTACTAATTGCGTGCTGTTGGCGTGTCGTGGATGTGGTGAGCCCACACTTGTAGTTATTTGCCACAAGAAACTATCCACTTAGAAATACTACCCGAATCAGGCAGTGTCACACCTACCCCGAAAGGGAAATAGCTTAATAGTATACATACATACATATATACATACACGGAATTCCAAGAACCTTTGGATTCCACGAAATTCAAACAATTCGTGCAATTCATGGAATTCGCCAAATTCACGGAATTCAGAGAATTAACGAAGTTCAAGGAATTCGAAAACTTCGCCCCTTCCAATAGCTCGTAGTGCCTGGATGGTGCCCCTGCGACTGGAAACAGAAGTAATGATGGTCAAACAGCTACCCCTTTCCAGAACTTCGTGGGGGGGAGGCAACCCTGTATCTGTTCGCAAAAATAATGCTGGTCAAACCCCTACCTCTTTCGAAAACGTTGAAAGGGCAGAAAGGCACCACTACATCTAGTCACAGAAATGATGTCTGTCAAACCGCTACTACTATCCAACACTTCTTGGGGGCAGGAAGACAACACTGTATATGGTCGCAGAAATAATGCTGATCAAACCCGTACCCCTTTCCAACTATTCGAGGCGGCGGGAAGGCAGCCCTGTGTCTGGTCACAGGGATAATGTTTGTCACACCGATACTCCGTTGCAGGACTCCGTAAGGGCGGAAAGGCAGCCTTGTGCCTGGTTAGAGAAATAATGTTGATCAAACCCCTACCCCTTTCCAATAATTCGTGGGGGCGGGAAGGAATCCCTGTATCTGTTCGCAAAAATAATGCTGGTCAAACTCCTACACCTTTCCTAGATTTCGATGGGGCAGGAAGGCACCTCTGTGTCTGTTCACAGAAATAATGTTTGCCAAACCGCTAATCCTTTCCAACAGTTCGTGGGGCCTGCAAGGCAGCCCTGTGCCTGGACTCAGAGGTAATATTAATCAAACCCCCACCCACTTCCAACACTTCGTGGAGGAATGAAGGCAACCCTGTGTCTGTTCACATAAATAATGTTTTTAGACCGATACTCCGTTCCAACACTTCGAGGGTGCGGGACGACAGCCTTGTGTCTGGTCACAACAATAATTTTGATCAAACCCCTATCCCTTTTCAATACTTCGTGGGGACGGAAAGGCAACCCTGTATCTGACCACAGAAATAATGTTTGCAAACCGATACTTCGTTCTAACACTTCGTAGGGGCGAAAAGGCAGCCTTGTGTCCGGTCACCGAAATAATGTTGATCAAACTTTTACTTCTTTCTAATACCTCGTGGTGGCGGTAAGGCAGCCCTATGACTGGTCACAGAAATAATGTTGATCAAACCGCTACCCCTTTCCAACCATTCGAGGGGGCGGGAAGGCACCCCTGTGTCTGGTCACAGAAATAATGTTTGTCAACCCGCTACTCCTTTCCAACAATTCCTGAGGGCGGGAAGGCCGCCCTGTTTCTGGTCACAGAAATAATGTTCATAAAACCCCTACTTTTTTTCAATAATTCGTGGTGGCGCGAAGGCAATCGTGTATCTGGTCGCAGAAATAATGCTGATCAAACCCCTAACACTTTCCGACACTCCGTGGGGGCTGCAAGACAGCCCTGTGTCTGGTCACAGTAATACTGTTGATCAAACCCCTGCGCCTTTCCAATACTTCGTGGGGGCGGAAAGGCAACTCTGTTTCTAGTCGCAGAATCAATAATGATCAAACCCCTACTTCTTTTCAATACTTCGTGGTGGAGGGAAGGAAACCCTGCATCTGGTCGCAGAAATACATTATGTATGTCAAAACGCTACTCCTTTCGAACACTTCGTGGGGAATAGAAGGTACCTCTAAGTCTGGTAACAAAAATAAAATTTACCAAACCAGTACTCCTTTCCAACACTTCGTGTGGGCGCGAAGGCATACCTATGTCTGTTCAGAGAAATAATGTTAATTAAACTCCTACTACTTTTCAATAATTCGTGTAGGCGGGAAGGCAGACTTGTGTCTTGTCACAGAATTAATGTCGATCACGCTTCTACTTCTTTCAATACTCCGTGGTGTTGGGATGGCAGCCCTGTGTCTGGTCACAGAAATGATGTTCGGCAAACCGATACTTCTTCCCAAACTTCGAGGGGCTGGAAGGCAGCCCTGCGTCTGGTCACAGAAATAATGTTGATGAAACCCCTATTTCTTTTCAATTATACGTGGTGGCGCGGAAGCAACCCTGTATCTGGTCGCAAAAATAATGCTGATCAAACCCCGAACCCTTTTCAACCATTCGAGGGGGCGGAAAGGCAACCCTGTGTCTGGCCACAGATATAATGTTCATGAAACCCCTACTTCATTTCAAAATACTTCTTGGGGGCGGGAAGGCAACCCTGTATCTAGTCGCAGAAATAATGCTGATTAAACATCTACCTCCTTCCTAGAATTCGATTGGGCGGGAAGGCACCTCTATGTCTGGTCACAGAAATAATGTTGATCATACCCCCAGCCCTTTCCAAGACTTCGTGGGGGCGGGAAGGCAACCCTGTATCTAGTCGCAGAAATAATTGTGATCAAAAATCCACACGTTTCCAAAAATTGGAGGGTCTGGTCACAGAAATAATGTTGATAAAGCCCCTCGGTCTTTTCAATAATTCGTTTTGGCGCGAAGGCAACGCTTTATCTGATCGCAGAAATAATGCTGATCAAACCCCTAACCCTGGTTTGATTTGGTGCCTGGACACAGAAATAATGTTGATCAAACCGCTACCCCTTTCCAGTTATTCGTGGGGGCGGGAAGGAAATCCTGTATCTGGTCGCAGAAATACATAATGTTGGTCAAACCCCTAATCCTTTCAAACAGTTCGTGGGGGACGGAAGGCAGCCCTGTGTCTGGTCAAAGAAATTATGTTTGCCAAACGAATAATTCTTTCCAACACTTCTTGGGAGTGTGAAGCCAGCCCCATGTCTGGTCACAAAAATTCAGCTGATCAAATCCCTACCCCTTTCAAATGCTTCGTGTGGGCCGGAATGCACCTCTGTGTCTGATCAGTGAAATACATCATGTTTGTCGAAGAGCTACTCCTTACCCACACTTCGCGCGGGAGGGAAGGCAGCCCTATGGCTTGTCACGGAAATAATGTTGATCAAACCCCTACCCCTTCAGATACTTCGAGGAAGCTGGTAGGCAACCCTGTATCTCTTCGCAAAAATAATGCTGAAAAAACTCGTACCCGCTTCCAACAATTCAAGAGGGCGGGAAGACACCTCTGTGTCTGGTCATAGAAATAATTTTGATCAAACCCCTACTTCTTTTCAATAATTCGTGGAGGCGGAAAGGCAACCCTGTATCTGATCACAAAAATAATTCTGGCCAAACTCCTACCCGTTTCCAACAATTTGGGGGGGGGGGCGGAACGCACCTCCGTGTCTGGTCAAAGAAATAGTGTTCGCCACACAAATACTTCTTTCCAGCACTTCGTGAGGGTGGAAAGCCAGCCCTATGTCTGTTTACAGAAATAATGTTGATCAAACCCCTACATCTTTTTAATAATTCGTGGTAGCGGGAAGGCAACCCTGTATCTGGTCCCAGAAATAATGCTAATCAAAGCCCTACCCCTTTTCAACCATTCAAGGGGGCGGGAAGGCAACCCTGTGTCTGTTCACAGGAATAATGTTCCTCCAATCCCTACCACTTTCCAACTCTCCGTAGGGGAAGAAGGCAACCATGTCTCTGGTCGCGGAAATACTGCTGATCAACCCCCTACCCCTTTCCAACCATTAGAGGGCGTGGAAAGGCACCCCTGTATATGGCCACAGAAATAATGATGATTAAACCCCCTCTTCTTTTCGATAATTCGCGGTGGCGGGAAGGCAACCCTGTGTCTTGTCACAGAAATAATGTTTCTCAAACTGCTACCACCATCCAACCCTTCGTAGAGGCGAGTTGGCAGCCCTGTGCCTGGTCACAGAAATAATGTATGTGAAACCAATACTTCTTTCCAACACTTCGTGGGAATGGGAAGCCAACACTGGGTATGGTCACACAGTTCAAACCATTCGAAGGGTTGGGAAGGCAACCCTGTGTCTAGTCACAGAAAGAATGTTGATCAAACCCTTCCCCTTTCCAACCATTCGAGGGCGTGGAAAGGCAACCCTGTGTCTGGTCACAGAAATAATGTTTCTCAAACCACTACCACTATCCAACACTTCGTAGGGGCGCGTTGGCAGCCCTGTGCCTGGTCACAGAAATAATAGTGATCAAACTCCTACACCTCTTCAATACTTCGTGCAGGCGGGAAGGGAACACTGTAACTGTTCGCAAAATTAATGCTGGTCAAACTCCCACCCGTTTCCAACAATTCGAGGGGCGGGAAGGGACCTCTGTGTCAGGTCACAGAAATAATGTTCGCGAAACCAATACTTCTTTCCAACACTTCGTGGGAATGGAAGTCAACCGTGTGTATGGTCACAGAAATATTGTTGATTAAACCCCCATTTCTTCTCAATCATTCGTGGTGGCGGGAAGGCAACCCTGCATCTGGTCACAGAAATGATGTTGATCAAACCCCTACCCCTTTCCAACCATTCGAGGGGGCGGGAAGGCACCCCTGTGCCTGGTCACAGAAATAATGTTGATTGAGCCCCTACTTCTTTTCAATAATTCGTGGTGGCGGGAAGGCAACCCTGTATCTGGCCGCAGAAATAATGTTGATCAAACCCCTACCCCTTCCCAAACATTCGAGGGGTTGGGAAGGCAGCTCTGTGTCTGGTCACAGAAATAATGTTGATCAGACCGCTTCCACTATCCAACACTTCGTAGGGGCGGGTTGGCAGCCTTGTGCCTGGCCACAGAAATAATGTTGATCAAACCCCGACTTCTTTTCAATAATTCGTGGTAGCGGGAAGGCAATCCTGTAGCTGGTCCCAGAAATAATGCTAATCAATGCCCTACCCCATTCCAACCACTCGAGGGGACCGGAAGGCAACCCCGTGTCTGGTCACAGAAATAATGTTTCTCAAACCGCTACCACTATCGAACACTTCGTGGAGGCGGAAAGGCAACCCTGTGTCTGATCACAAAAATAATTCTGGCCAAACTCCTACCCGTTTCCAACAATCGAGGGGGGGGGGGGCGTAACGCACCTCCATGTCTGGTCAAAGAAATAATGTTCGCCACACAAATACTTCTTTTCAGCACTTCGTGAGGGTGCAAAGCCAGCCCTATGTCTGTTTACAGAAATAATGTTGATCAAACCCCTACTTCTTTTCAATAATTCGTGGTAGCGGGGAGGCAACCCTGTATCTGGTCCCAGAAATAATGCTCATCAAAGCCCAACCCCTTTCCAACCATTCAAGGGGGCGGGAAGGCAACCCTGTGTCTGTTCACAAAAATAATGTTCCTCCAATCCCCACCACTTTCCAACTCTTCGTAGGGGAAGAAGGCAACCATGTCTCTGGTAGCGGAAATACTGCTGATCAAACCCCTACCCCTTTCCAACCATTCGAGGGCGTGGAAAGGCACCCTGTGTATGACCACAGAAATAATGATGATTAAACCCCCTCTTCTTTTCGGTAATTCGTGGTGGCGGGAAGGCAACCTTGTATCTGGTCGCAGAAATAAGTTTGATCAAACTCCTACCGCTTTCAAACCATGCGTGAGGGTTGGAAGGCAACCCTGTGTCTTGTCACAGAAATGATGTTTCTCAAACTGCTACCACCATCCAACCCTTCGTAGAGACGAGTTGGCAGCCCTGTGCCTGGTCACAGAAATAATGTTGATCAAACCCCTACCCCTTCCCGATACTTCGTGGGGGCAGGTAGGCAAACTTTATCTGTTCGAAAAATTACTGCTGGTCAAACTCCTACCCGTTTCCAACAATTCGAGGGGTGGGAAGGCACCTCTGTGTCAGGTCACAGAAATAATGTTTGTGGAACCAATACTTCTTTCCAACACTTCGTGGGAATGGGAAGCCAACACTGGGTATGGTCACAGAAATACTGTTGATTAAACCCCTACTCCTTTCAAACCATTCGAGGGGTTGGGAAGGCAACCCTGTGTCTAGTCACAGAAATAAT